>CM059280.1:5435768-5465768 GCA_030347295.1 Setipinna tenuifilis | reverse complement strand
CCCTCACACAATCCATATTAACAGAACAGCACGCAGCGCCCCGAGGAGTAATCAAATCAGACTGCGTTTCCTGCTGTTTCCGCTCGTGTTTTGAAGACCGGCGACTTTAGCAGCGCTGCTGCTGTGGTGCTTGCGGAGACGATGTTGTGGCGTGATGAGGGTGTCACTGTTCTGATTGGGGCAGGCCATGGTGCCGAGGGCAACGATCACCTCTTTCGAACGTTTTTAGTGTTGAGCCATGCAGGCAATGTGCGGGGCATCTGCTCCTCCCTTGCAAATACAAGGGATACAAGGATACAAGGGCGTTTTATTGTCACTTGCAAAGACATACTGGGTGGAGTAGGACATGCAGTGAAATTAGTGAAATATTTTGGCGTGAAATGGCATCATATGTAATCAGTCCGTAAGATGAATTAAAAAAAATAAGGGTTTAATAAAAGGTAAAAAAAGTAAATAAATGCACAGTTTAGACGTTGTCTCCCTATTGTTTACCTGCTTGCAATTTTGCAGATGGCAGCAAATTTGTGTGCATAAACATACAAATAGAGACACCATCCTGCAACCAGAACGGCGTCCAAACGTAGCGGCGCCATGGCAACAACCAAATGACCTCAGATAAAGAGGGGGGAGGCCACACATCGCACCCTCGGTGACAGAGGTCTGATGGGGTGAACAACAGCTCACAGTGCACCCCCCCCCACCACCACCACCCTGCTGGTTCATGCACCATAAAGGCAGACAAGCGAAGTGAGAACAGACAGACAAACCAACAACAAAACATCAAATTCATCACAATGCGGCAGGTCTGCACTGACAACAGGTGCTGAAAGACACACTGTCCTCATTCCTTCAAGAAATAACACTTTTTTTCCCACGCATGTCTTTCAGTGGTGTGATGTCAAGGAGAAAAGCGGCAACAAAAGATTTTTTGAATAACATTAGTCGAATTTTTAATGTGAGATGTGCCTCCAATGCAATCCAATCTGAAGCTCAATACAGCTTGCTCAAACAAGACCTGACTCATTCAGTGAACATTTCCCTCTCTGGTATGAATAAGTGCAGACCTTTTCTTTAAATCAATAGTCACCTACTGTACAATGCCCACACAATAAATAGAGACAAAATAGTGGCATTAACTCTCAAAATGCTGAACATGACTCATGAGAAGCAACATTTGAAGTAATGAAGCTAATTAGATTAAGTAATTAGTACTTGTTTGTATCTGTGTTGTTTTAAATCAGTGCCAATAAATGTCAAAAGTACCAGACAACACATTTATGGTGACTAAATAAGAGATGCCGTGGTGCTAAAGAAAGGAGGAATAACAATTTAAAATACAGTACATCCATACAGCTATGTCATGGTCACAGAAGAGTGCTGTATAGTGTACTTGCTGACTGAGCTACATCCAGATTAGCCACACTAGGTAGCCTGTTAGTCTTGTTAATTATGACATTGGTACAGTATGCTGCAGGCCTGTTCAATTACTTAAGTCTAAACAACAAGTACAGCTCAAAACAATCTGTGACTAATTCAGTATTAAACAGTGTGTTTGCTATTTCACATTTGATTGTTTGATATTGATAGCTTCAGTGAATACAGGCAAAATCTTGCAACACACAGTGTCGTAAACAGGAAAAATGACTCACTCTTGAAACTGATTTCAGTATGGTACAGATTATGCTGTATCTGTACATAAAATGGCTTTCTCAAATTGAAAAAACGGCAAGCTAATTCAGTTTCATACCAAATGTTTTTTTTTTTTTGGGTTCTGAGCTCCATTACACTTTGACTGCTTAACTTGCTGCTCCATGCAGCTACATCTAGCAGGATTTAAAAAGCAAAGGGAACGATTATTAATGTATTCAGCTAGTATTGCAGCAATTTATACCCGACAACTTTTCCAATTAAATACCATTTTTTGGTGTGCTACTTTGATATTTTAATAAAAAAATAAAACATTCTGTCTATCTGTGACCATTACAGCATAGTACTGTGATGCTTAGCCATGGCTTGTTGTCGTATCAGCAGGTTTATAGGGACACAATGGTAGAGTTTGCCCACAGTTCGGTTTATGTCAAGGTTTTTTGGGCCATGGTAACGGTTCGGTTTCAATTTATCACATTATCTTAGCTCTGACATACAGTAGGTTGATTGCTTTTTCTATTTAAAATGAACAAGGTACAACAATTTTACATGTGAAAATGTCAAAAACTGAAAGGCACAGATGAAGTCAGATCGCAAATTTTATTTTAAAAGTGGAGCAGTAATCATACTTGCCCTCTGTCAAAAAAACAGCCAATATTGAATTATGATAAAGTGCAGTATAAAGCAATGTGAAATGTAAACATGAACATCTAACCCCAACACTTAAAACTACTTAAACTACTCTACTGTTACAAACAATGTCAGATGTGACAATGACAAAGTGCAAATTCCAGTCATAACAGTACACCAACATTGTTGACTCACACTGTATAGGGGAATACTGGTCCTGACCTCTGCCACGAATATGTAATACAAAATGTGAACATAACACAACATGAAGTGCAGCATACAAAATATTAGAACAATCAACCTTAAGGTGACCTGCAGACTTAAAGGAAAGGCTTGGAATTAATTTGCTGTTAAAATGTAAGGGGGGGTGGGGTATTATAACAAGTTTTCAGCAACTTTATCACGTAATGGAATCCCGTGTCTGAAATCACACAGGGCTGCATGTCTTTTGCTATGAAGATGCCAATTGCTTTCATTATTTCTTTGTGTTTTGTTTTGTTTGTTCTTTGTGCTATGTCTTTGTGCTTATGTCCTCCTTTTTGTAAGTCGCTTTGGATAAAAAAGCGTCTGCTAAGTGTAATGTAATGTAATGTAATGTAATGTGTTTTTCTGAATTTGCTGCTGTTGTTAGAAGGCTGCTGTGATTGATGGTTGTAGTTTAGTTGACAAACCAGCTCTCAGTGCTGGTTGATGGCGACAAGAGTGTGCCAACATGGTTAATGTGTTACCTGAACAATGCACACTGTGCTTTGCCTGCTGATTGGCCATCATACTCTACACTCAAGCCATAATGTTCCCGCACATTTTATAAGAGGACAGTGCGTCTTGTCTACTCGCCATTATCACACAACAGGGAAAGTTTTTTTAAGATTCCCCTCACTTTTTCAGCGTCTACATTCAGAGTGCTGATAGGCTCCTGGGAAAATTAGGATTCAATTCAAAATTCTGATTGGCTGTTGCTTGATTGTGGGCAGAGCTACAGAGAAAACACTTCCTCTGGGACACTTCCTCCCAAGCAGTCCTGAGTATCGCCCACTACACAGAATGCACACACAATGACCTCGTATTAAAAATTTAAGCTTAATGTCGCACGTACTGAAATATTTGTGGTCCACCTGGGTGCATTGAACCGTGCAAGGCGTACTGAACGGTTCGATACAATACCGAAAACCATTGCATCCCTACAGGTTTACATCTTGTAATTCATGACTAATTGTTTGAAATAATCTCTCATAAAATTCACATCAATAAAAAAAAAACTATCTGCGGTACCACAAACATAATGAGGGACCAGTACAGCATGTGTATACTGATACAATCAAATAAAACATCAAGAAATAAAAAACGCAGTCTGAAAAAAAATAACGACTTAAAAATAATACATCATAGGGGCGATGCAGATAAGGATATGAAACTAATTTATGAGTCCATCATGTGGACCTCTGAGTCCTGACTAAATAAAGGCAGTTTAATTGCTGTGGGATAGCTTTTCTTGTTCTCATTTCCATGTGTGGGACTGGCAGGAAGATAAGCAAGTGCTGACATTTTTCTTACTGAAAGCCAGAGAGATAATGAGTGTAACCCAGGGATGTATGGTTTTAGGGGAACGATTTCAATACAAACACACATTACCGTTAATTGCCATGCCATTTGCAGTGACATGAACAGGCTGATTACTCTTATTTCTGGTGGGATGGCTATTATTGATCATGAGATGCAGGATGACTTTCAGGAAAGGAAAGGAAAAAAAGAAAAACCTTTGTGCCAGACAGACAACACAGAAGAGTTTATTGGCCAAACATCCTCGTAGGAAGGTATGGGAAAGTAACTTTCCTAATCTCAGGAGAGGAGAGTGGCATCTACGCTGAGAAAAGAAGCGCTAGCTGGAACGCCATTCAGCCAACGAGTGGCAGCTCGAGAGACGTACTGCTTTGTGGCCTTCATAAGCCGAGCAGCGACACAGATCGTGGGCGAAGATAAGAGGCTGAGTGAATGCTGTTTGTATTGCCTCTCAGAACTCGTGTTACACTTTGATTGCTCCCCCACTCGCCGCACAGATGAGACGGCTAGCCTGTGAAAACTGTCCTAATAAACCAGTCCCGAGTCCCCGGCCTAACTCACTACCAGCCATCAGTCACCGTGCTCCTTTGAATAGGCCTGCCATTCACTTCAGGCATCCAAAAGAGCGCTGCGAAGCTTTCAACTTTGCTTAACTATGCATGAGACGCTCTGCACCTTTGGGGTGCATCCCAGACATGAGGGGTGAAGGCGTTGCTGATAACAGCCCCGAGAAACTCTGCTCAAAGGCAACACATTGCTGGATGGGTCTAAGAAAAGCGGCATGACAGTATGCTCAAAAACAACTAATTTGTGGAAAAAAACGGCTGCAGATGATGAAACGAAACAGATGGGCGACTGGCAGTCAGGTGCAACAGCAGGGATTTATAACTCGTTATGGTCTGATTTACTGGGTTTCTCTCATTTAATCACGAAACAGGAGAGTGCATTTCCCACACATTTACAGGTGACTCTGCTGGACACTGACAGACCACTGTACATATGACATTACCTACTGTGATGAACCAACAGCTTCGCATTGCAGTCACCATGATATACAGTACATCACTGAAATATGAACTGATCCAATGTTACAGTATATTGTAAGTGACAGCAGAGGTATGATGATGTATTCTAAAAAATACTAAATGAATGCACTGTAACTACACTACCTGTTTGCAAGTCATAGTATCACTGCATATGCTTGTGACATGATTTTCTCGCATAAAAAAGGCAATATCCCGCAATAGCCTCAGTCCTGAGACTTTTCACAACATATTTCCACAAACATGATGATCAGCTTTCAGCAGTAGCCTGCCCAGGCACAACATCTCAATTCAGAGTAGACAACTAGGCTACTCCCAGGCACCATGTCAAAACATGTGGCACTGGAGTCCGCATGAGGTCCCATGCCCACGAAATAATAAACAGCAGATTTTTTTATATTATTATTATAAATTATAATGGCAACTGAGAGCGCTTTTAATTAGATTTTAATAGCCTCCTCGTTTTTGTTAAGAACACAAATATTAGTCAAGTCACACTTGAATAATGAGGGGACAAAAAAAAAACATTTACATGTCAAGAATGTGCTGTCAATCTGTCAAGCTGTCCACTGTTTTTTTCAGTGGAAGGTTTCTCTGTAGTATCATGGCAGACAGGCTGCCAACTGCTTACAATGAGAGGGGCCATCATAGCTGTCACACTACACCACAATATGACCAAGTGGAATAGTAAAATGGCACCAAATGTGCACCCTGCTATTTCCGCATTTAAAAATACTTGATTGTAATTGAACACAGTGAGCACTACAAAACAGTCAAAACATGACGTCCTTGAGTCTGGTTGGCACGTTCCTGTGTATGCAGGTATGAATATTGTATATTGTATACTCTTCAATTGAAAGAAATCTGTGTTTCAAAAAAAAAGCTTCTTTGAAAAAAATGCTAATTGAACATTCATATTTTAGCTCTGTAAACATAGGAACTATTTTTTAAGGAAAGGTTATGGAATAAATGCTGACCCTGTACTGATAAATTCATATATTTGATTAGTATTCAGCACCTGTACAACATATTTGTGCAATTAACTTCACAGCTATTTCCTTTAAGTCACAACTGGGCATATCAATTGGCCTGGAAATAAATAACCATTTCAAAGATGATGTGCCACCAGCCATATACTTGTTCATTTGGACTCTCAGTGATTACACCACAGATGACAACTTTATGTCTAAATCAAATATGCAGTGGTCTCATAAAAAGCCTCGTTCTGTGCCAAGCATTGGCCATCTGTTGTTTATAAATCACTGGCTAACAATAATGGTATGTGGGAGGGCAATTGCCATCCTCAACCTGCCACAGAAGAGCCCGTGTTTGGCCCTATCTGTCAGGAAATCCTGTCAGTCCACTTACGCCTCTGGGTACTCAAGAATTGGATTCACTGTTTAGATGTCAACACATACTGTAGCCTGTGGAGCCGTCCATGCTCTGCACAGTAGGTGCTTTAACCCTTAGAGAAGTGAACGCCTATTTTTTTTTTCTCCCCTCCAGGCCATCTGGGAAATATCAGACAGACGTAGACCTAGAATTTGCACTTACTAGGATTTATAACAGTTGTCTGAGTTCCTTATTATGTGAACGAAATCTTCAGGTAGCATGATGCTAATCCTATATGTGTGACTGTGCTCCTGACAGGGTTAAGCTTTGAGCTCTTTGAAAATGTCCTCTCTCCTCTCTGCTCAGCGCGGTCATACTGCTAGCAGTCCAGCACCCGCAGACGACCTCAAGCAGGAAGCATCACACGCTAAAGAGTATTTATCGAAAAAAAGGCAGCAGGCTGGCATTTCATTGTCTATCCACCATGTGTGCAGTAATAGCTTCTACCTTTTTTCCCCTTTTTTTCCTTTTTTTTTCCATTTCTTTTTTTTTTTTGGTGACAGAGCCTGGAAGGCGACTTCCATCCCCCAGAGAGCCTACCAGGTGCTGGGTGGAGTAAAAGGGCCATTTGTGCTGACTTTTTTTAGAGGCAGGCGGAGTGGCTAAAGGTCGCTCCTGTGCAGTGGCGGCCATAATGAGACTGCCTGGATCCTCTGGCCTGGCCCTCAGCCCCTCAGCCCAGGGAAAGGCGAGTATGGATCCTGGCAGCACTTAATCAATGGCCAGTAAGGCTGATGGATCTCCCCACAGCTTTGCCTCTTTTGAGAGCAGATTCCCCCCTCTGTCTGCAGAGAGGTAGCACAGCTATACTATACTATACTATACTATACTATACTATACTATACTATATAGCAGCACTGCTGCCAGTGAGTGAGGAAGTGCTGGACTGGAAAGGAGGCCAAATAGGTGTTTGATACAAGTCTGTTAGCCTGAAAAACACACTGCACATTAACGCAGGTACATTTAGAGCAATGAAGAGTGGGGGGCTTTTATAGGCATCTTGGATGAGTGAATATTTTCTATTACTGCATCACTTACAAAGTATCTAAGTATCTAAGGTTCACAGTGTGTTGATTTTTGTAATCATTTTAACAAGGTAAAATATCACACATGATCCAAAATCCAGTTCTGAAATATTATTAATAATAATAATGATTATTATTATTATTATTATTATTATTATTATTATGCAATTTAATTTGAGTCAGTCAAGGAGTTCCATTTTTTCTGGAGTGGAATCCCACCAGCTAATGTTCTTGAAACTAGCATTCTTTGTGCACTCCATGGCTTTAATCTTACTGGATAAATCTGAAATCTCATTGACAGATACCAAAGTTATATGTTATGACTTGCCCTCCATATGACATGCCCTTCAGACATAAGCATTGCCAGTGTCTCTTGCCTGCATCACTGTTTACCACACAGAAAACAGCCTTTATCTTCCTCCATTACCGACCAAAAATTACTATTGTTCAGTGCAATTTAATGGTCCATCACACCAGCAACATGCACTCCAAAAAGGGATATGTGTTTTACAAAACTGGTACAAAACACTTTCCCTGAAACCATCTGCTGAAATCATATTGCATGGGGTCTCTGCAATACCAACCATCAATACATGAGACAACTTGAGACCTATTACCTACTAGATTCGAGTTCATGAAAGTCATTGAAATGTTATACGTACCTCTAAACAAGAAGGCTTTGCTGTTGTTGTGAAGACCTGCAACTTGGGTTATTCCAAATGTTGCGTTTGCCGTGTCCAGCTCATTGATGATATCAATTTGAATGTCAGGATCTATTCCAAAACCTAAAACTGAAGCAGACCGTGCGATGACTGTGACTGAACATTCAGATAATATGCCTTTGTCTTGCATTGCAACATACATTGCGTCTCTAGCCTACATACCTGAAAGGGGACTTGATATTATCAGATATTATCTCTATAGCCATTAGGTTATTTGTCGTAGACTACTGACATCTGTAACATAGCTATGATTATAAACATGAACTTTAACAGCAATATTATCCCCAAGTTAATGAAAAGAAAAAAATAATTTCGAGTTCATAATGAAAACCTTAGTAATTCAAAAGTAATGCGCGTTGGTTCGAAACAAAATGAACATGAGCTAAAGGTATCAAAATTCATAACAGATACGGCACTTTGCGGAGTAATTTTTTAAAGGAAGTGTCAGGAGTTTTTTATGTCTCCCAGGTGTAAAATAAAACAACGAATAAAACTGCATTTACGTATATGTGACAGAATTGTTAGGCTTTTGAAAAGGAGCTGTAGCGTTAGAAATTAGGACAGACGCCACAGTCCAGTAATGTGAGACAGAATGACTAGGGGCTTGACTGTTGATTGGAAAACCTTCAAATCCATCTATAGCGCAACTGCTATTCTTTTACGTTAACCAGACCCACAATGGAATACATGTTGCCTACCTTGTTTCACTATAAGTAGGACGGGGAGAAGTACAACGAAATTAGCCATTTCCGCCTGTTTGAAAAGCGATAGAGTTCCACAAAATACCCCAAAGATGCGCGTCTCGTCTCGCCGATATCCAAAGTTGACCTGCTTCTGTCTGAAGCTCCTCTGCGCTCACCGGCTGTGTGAATGTTGCTGCTTGGAGCATTCCACGCCCCTAAAATAGGGGATTCGTCGGAGCGCAAGGTAATAATGTAACACCATCGAAAGGCTGCAGTCTAACTGTTGTGACAGACCCCGAAACCTTCTTATTAATCCTAATTGATCCCATATATTCTATGACACATCTTGTTTCCAGGTAATGCCAGAGAGCTCACATTAAACTATTTCCCCTTGGTACAAAATCGTCAAGCCCGTTTTGGTGACCAAAATTTCTTTTTTAACTCGAACTCTCAGAAGATTTACAAATCTGTGTTCATGGACTAGTAGTAGGCTATTGCAAACGTAGCCTATCGCTCAGCGGCTTCTCTGTTAAAGATCAGAAAGACGCGTGGATCATGAGATGAATATCATCCTTGACCAAGGGCATTCTGTGTGGTGGTGGACTGTTTTCTGAAAAAGCACAAGGAGAGAGAGTGCACATGCACGTGTGAGTGCAAAATAATTCATTGAGAGCTGCCGGCAGTGTGGCAGTTGTCTTGCCTCCCCCTCAGTCCCATTTCTCCCTCTCTAACTCAATCAGTGTCTTTCTCCATCTCTCTCCGACTCCTGGGAATCTAACGGCTTTTTATGAGCACAGGTACTCCAAGGCTTTTCCTCTTGGGATCTGTCCTTGTAGGATCCTATTAATCATGCTGCTATCTGCGACTGCGCGGCTAATTTGTGTGCATTGTCATGTTGTCTAGGTTACACGCCTCACAAGAGCACCGGCTCAGGGAGTTGACATTGAAAACAATGACATTTCACTTCATGATTGCCAGGATTAAACGAAGCTGCTCCGCTACATTTTTGTTCTAAATTTCTCAGAGGAATAGATTAGAGGAGGGAATCCCCATCAGCCTTTTTTCTAGTATAAATAAGCACCATCAGTCTCTTTGATTGATGTGAATACTGTCCACAGTTAATGTTTTGACACATTATGCCAATCACACTACACTAAAAAAAACGGAGTCAATTATCTTGACTTTGGCAATATACCAAAGCCTACCATCAAACAAAAAGGGCTGCCTCCTGTTGCTGAATTACAGTTTAAAAGTCGAAATTGTAGGCAGGGGACATTGCAGATAATTTGGTATTTAAAAATGAAGCGCATCGATATTGTCTTTCTGGTATGACACCAAAGGCAACGTTTTGAAAACTTCCACAAGGGGGAACAAACAGTGAATTATTTGAAATGGAACCCGCATCACAGAGGAGAAGTGAATATTTCAATCAGAGCGCAACCAAGTAGGCCTACTGTGTTATTAAGCAGTGCTGGCTGATGAAAGGCAGTCTGAACAGGTGCTGTAGTCTCTGACACCGCAAATGACAGGTATCTATATTTTTGGGTGACAAAGTAGCTCCAGTCTGGTCACCAATGAATTACAAAAGAAATGGCCAATGTATTACACAGTCAATGCGCTAAAGACCCCTTTGGCTCATTTAGATTTCAGAAAATAAAAGGTATTTAGGCAAGTGAAGATTTAAGATATCTATCTCTGTTATACAGTAGCCTACTGACAAACAAAACAGAGAAGACCAGAATTCTAGAGAGGCACGATCAGCATACCAACAAGCATGGTCTAGAGATCAGGTAGGTCATACAATCAAAGTACGAAATCCTCTCTCATCCATACTGGCCCCTTAGGGGAAGAGGAAATGGGTAAGATTGACGTTTTTCCATATATTTTCATGTTATAGATTGCTTGAAGCAGTGGGAATAAGAGAAAAGATGAACATCACAGAGTTTTTTTTTTTTCATTTGTTATTCATTGATTTTCGGCTAGGCAGGTTTAAAAAGCTTATGAAGATCCTCTCTCATTTGGCTTAGAGTTTGATAAATTTTACACCAGAGTGAAAATGATGAATGTGAATCATATCAAATTTAGAACACTTAGCCTCGTTCTGTTTGACAATTCAAACAAACGCTGGAAAAATAATGACTATGGACATGAATGCAGTCGAAACTAAAACCAACATACTCAATAAAAGTACTGGAAAATATGCCAAGGCTTTTCATGTTTTTGTTTCCAGAGGAAACTGCATCTCATTTCTGGCCACACTATTCTTATGTTGCCCTTAATCACCTGTGGTTTCTGATTTCAGATTCGTTCTAAGAAATTCAGGCAATCCGGCAGTTGGAGAGAGTTCTTGGAGAGCTTTATTCACGGCACCGGGGACTCACGTCTTGTTGCTAACAGGCACAGTCCAAAGACCCCTCTTCTTAGATCCTTCTTGAACACAATTACATCTCCCTTTTAGGTATGTGACAGTATTACTCAAACATTCAAAAAGAACAAACCAGGCGGTTTCTATTGTCAACAGTCAGGAGTGGTATGGGCTACAAGGCAACGCAGTCCAAGGATCCAATACAAAGACCCCTCTTCTTACTGTATACCCATCTTGAACAGACTTACATCTCCCTTTTAGGTATGTGACAGTATTACTCAAACATTTGAAAAGAACAAAACAGGCGGTTTCCATTGTCAACAGAGAGGAGTGGTACTGTAAAGACCACAAGGCTGACTTGACGCCGACTAGATTAGTTAGGAGCCTAAGAGGCCTTCCGCGGAGGTCACTTCTGCGTTAGTTGAAAGCAACATGTCTTTCTATCCCTATGTAGGACATACCACACATGTCTGCCGCAATTCATCGTTTGACTCTGGCTACTGTATGCATTTTCTACAGTAGTTACACTTGCTCACAAACAAAAACAGACAAGAGTAATTACAGACAGGGCCTCTATAGGCTCTCTGAGCAGGCATACACCTTGAAAGAACATTTCTTCTTTCTTACACACCCAATCTCAAGTGTTGTAGCACTCCGAGTGCCGAGTTTACTTAGCGCAGTCCATCAGAACAAGGTCTTTTAAAGTACTTATATTGCAAGGCTAATTACCAGACAACAGCGAACACTCAGGGTGGGACACTAATTCAACACAGCGCTCTCATCACCACTAGACAAAAAGGGACTAATACACTTCCAGAGAAACACAGGTGACAGAGGACTGGTGGGAATTGGATGGAATTATATAGTGCTAATGACATAAATTCTGTTTTGCATCTTTAAAAGTACGGTTTAGAGTCTTCATGCTTATAATCACAGTGTGTTTCTTCAGAATATTATTGCATGTGAGCCCCAGGTTAAAGTAAAACTTAATGAAGTCCAGGTTATCCATGATGGTGACTGAAATCCAAATTAAGCTGTATCGTAATGTGTACGTCTCCATAGTCTGGAAATTAGCCATAAAGTGCTTTTAAGATAATTAACACTGAGGCTCTGTCACATATGAGGCTAATAATGATTGATCAGAAAAGGGCTAGTGCTCTACCCGGCACGCAGTCTTTGGAGATGTGCTGTTGAAAACCCAAACCTAGATACATGCAATTTTTGCATCAAAACTGCCAAAATCACAAATCACCGGTAGAACAAATTCCTGTTTTGCTACCATGGTTTGACAGCACACACATTACAGTACAGTATGTCTGGCATGGCATGGGCCATTGTGACAGAAGCACACAAAAGCTAAACCCCCCACAATACTGTAGGTCACTGTGACGGACTGACCTGGCAGCTGCCCGCCCATAAGTTCCAAGGGCAATACCAAAAACCCACGCGGCACTCACAGAGGAGGAGGTAATGACACCCATAGGGATCAATAGTTTAACTTGTGTTTGTCACTGACAGTTAGAGAGCTGGTGACTGTCACTTCCACAGCTAATGATTAATGTTGTCCTTCAGAGGAAAAAGTCCTGGGCTGAGCCATAAAAATGTTCCCGTGAAAAAGCACCACTGTTCTGGATCCGATGCCAGCCAGTATGCCGCAGGACGGCTCGCAAAAGTGATTGTGAGGTAAAGATTTAGTTAGGTGAGTTAGGTGAGGATCGTGTCAAAAAACGATGACAGGTCAATTTGTTGTCATTGACAAAGACCATTTCTCACTGTTTCATCACACATATATGTAGTATCACTGACTATTTTTCATCAGACTTTTTTAATACTTCGTTTCATCCAACTTTTATCTTACACCCATATATTCTTTTCTTATAAAAGCAAAGAACACCCATCTAAATAGTGGCTTGCTTTCTTCTTTGATCTATGTAGCATTTACAAAATCATACTACAATAAATGTTTACCGTTTTATGATTGCTTACACACTAAAATAATGGCTTGGCTTAGGTTTAAACAAGGATGGCTTAGGTTTAAACAGCTGTAAACACATTTTTAGCTTCACACTGTTTTCAAAATACTACACACAGTGATTTGCAACACCCTAAGCATTTTTTCTTACTTTAGACACAGAAATATAAAATTATTTACTTCTGTGCCATTTCAAAACACAGTGTTAAAAACACTACATTCATGAATTGATGTTTAAACCTGACTGTCAGGTGCCAAGACACTAAAATGCAAAACTCAGCCATCAGGCTTAAACACTGTCAAATAGAAAACAGTGTTAACCACTAGCTATTTTTGCAAAGTCTACACACAAATAAACAAAAACCTTCCACTGAATCAGAAAAACATTATGGTCTCTTGCAACGGCTTAGACATCTTGTTTAACTCTGTTCAAACCTTTGTCAAAATGTGTTTTTGTACCAGTTTCAGTTTTTTCTGCTGGCTTAAGTACAATTTTTTGCAACTGGCTATTTTTGCAAAACTCTACACATAAATTAAAAAAAAACTTTTACTAAATTAGCAAAACATTGTAAATATAGTGTAAAAACTAACACATCTTGCTTAATGCTCCAAACCTTTGTAAAAAAAATGCGTTTTTGTACCAGACAGTTAACACAAACCATCATAATAATGAGCACACAATGCAGCAACTACACACGGTGGAAAAAAACATCTGGCTTTTGGTTTCTCTATGCACAAGGCATGTCAGTTTGAGGTTATACACAGGGATTCAAAGTTTAAGTATGGATGTTTATTTACACACATCAGAAAAAACACACAGTGAGTGTTTTTTCCAAGTGAAAGCACAAGAAAACATACAATAATTTCACTGAGAGAAAAAAAAAACAGTTTACAACTTGTCATCTCTCTGGGTCCGGCCACAAGATTTCATCAACATTGCATGCAACGTCTTCTATTCCAAGGCCCTAATAAAAACATCTCCTAGAGTGCCATATCAAGGCCTGACATGATACATGGTCAATATCCCCATATGCCTCCTCCATTGCCTGTAAAAGGGCTATGCATTGACGGGGATGATGGCCATAGACCTTCCAGCACAAGGCAGAGAAGGTGAATGGTGAACAACACAATTTTGACTTATAGCTGCACACATAATTGTGTTACCACCACATTGTCCACTAACACTAATTATGGCACAGTGTCCAATAATGTCCCTGCCATGTCTCCTCCTTATAGTGAGGTTGAAACCTGCCTCATCCACAAAAATCAGCTCATGAACTATGGCACCTGCCTCTAGCTCCATCACTCTCTGGACAAGACAAAGTAAATGCAGCACAGCAGGACCATGCACAGCACTAAAGTATGCACCTTCAGGTCCAGTACTAATAATACTATATAGCATTATACTTTATGATGCTTATGATGCTACACTATAGCAGCTCAGGTTAGGCTGAACCCGTTGGCCAGCTTCTGTCAGGGTCATTCCATGGTCCACTATCGTACCTCTGATGTCATCAGTAATTCTATTACTTATTGTTCTTACCCTTGCTCTCTCCCCTTCCTCTTCCCTTCCTTGTCCTCCTCTTGCTTCTTCACCTCCTCATGCTCTGCCTCTAACCACCTCCTTGTCCTAATTGCCCTCTTCCTCTTGCTTCTTCATCTCCACATCCTCATGCTCATCTTCCTGCTTATTCACCTCCTTGTCCTCTTCCTCACCCTCCTCCAATTTCTTACTCTTCAACATTGTACTCCACATCAAAAGCTAACCTGTGGCTCTGCAAAGTGAACTGACTGCAAAGTGAACTATTTATCTAAAAGAGTTTTTACATGTGACAGTGTGGCCAGACAGTTGGCAAAATAGTGTAAATAATAGCCATGAATGTAAAGCAGTGTGTTATGTTTACACTTTTGTAAAGTGTGTGTTACAAAATTGCAAAAAAAATATTAATTGAGAGTATGGTTGTGTCAAATGCATATAGTGTTTTGACAACATGGGCTGATTTTTTTAACTGATCTTAAACAATTGTGAAAAACTGTAAAACTGACCATGGGATGGTACTGCAATAAATCCAGTAGGACAACATTTTGACGCACTGCTAGAATAGTATGTCTCACATTCAGACATTATAAGTGGGTCATTTTCATGTATTAGCCCAAAAGAAAACCTTTTTGCATTGATTTCTATGGAGAATCTCCCCATCGCTGCAAGAGAAACTGACATGGTGTCAGGGACACCTAGTGATGGTGAGGAGTAGTGCTCTCCTCTCCTCTTGTTTCCTCTCCTCTCCTCTCCTCTCCTCTCCTCTCCTCTCCTTTCCTCTCCTCTTCTCTCCTCTCTCCTCTCCAGCCTTCTCCTACCCTCACCTCCCCTCTTATTTTCTCTCCTTCTCTTCTCTCCTCTCCTCTCTTCTCCTCCTCTCCTCTCCTCTCCTCTCCAGTCTTCTCCTATCCTCACCTCCCCTTTTATTTGCTCTCCTTCTCCTCTCCTCTCGTCTCCTCTCCTCTCCTCTCGTCTCGTCTCGTCTCCTCTCCCCTCGTCGTGTCTCCTCTCTGCCTGAGCTGGGCTGTGTGCTCCTCCTGGGATGCTCCAGACCTACATTCTCTGTCACAAAGACAAGATAGGAGGCGACTTGCTCCCCAGCTCATTTCACAGCAGACTAGTGGTCATAAAAACAGCCACTTACTGGACCACATAGTCTGCATATGGTCTGCATGTTTACATTTGTCATGGAAAGCATGTGTGTGTGTGTGTTTCTGTGTCTCTGTGTTTTTTATTTGTGTATGCGTATTATTTGTGTATTGTGTATTTGAGTTTTTGTGTATTCGTGTATGTGTATTATTTGTGTATTATTTGTGTATGTGCGTGTGTGTGTTCGTATGTGCATATGTACTGTATGTGTTACATGCTTCATGTGTGTCTGTGTGTGTGTGTGTGTGTGTGTGTGTGTGTGTGTGTGTGTTTGTGTGTTTATTTGTGTATGTGTATTATGTGTGTATGTGCGCATATGTGTGCGTATGTGCATATATATATATACTGTATATATATATATGTGTGTGTGTGTGTGCGTGTGTGTGTGTGTGTGTGTGTGTTAGATGCTTCTATGGTGGGCCTGGTGAAAATGAGGCTGTTGTGTTGTGTTGTGTTGCTGCTGTTGCTGTATTCGATCTCTCAGCGGATCTGGTTCCGAATGTGTGGCTGGAGGCATGGGGGGTAAGCACACCGTCCCGTGGGGGTGTCGGCAGCCTCCCAGCGGTGTTTGTCTCAGGCACAGCAAGAGCGAACATCACCCTCACCAGGGCAGGTGTCTAAGCAGCAACATAACCCGCGGGTCTAGCGCTATACCACCACACAATCAATGCCAGCGTGTTTTATTGGATTTCATTCCTGCAAAAAAGCAGCAGCACCAGCTAGTTTGAGTTATTGTAGATGAACTGTTTGTTATGTTGTTAACAGTTGTCCTAGCACCTGCCATGTGCATTCTCACATCTTTCATTTTACCAAACTAAGTCTAAATTACAGTAGCATGCACCTGTGAACATTTAGACAGTTTTCACCCTTTTACTGAGAGTCATTTTTGGTTTGTTTGTTTGTTTTGGCAATTTAAAAAAATCAGCCTTTCTTGCCTGAGGAGACAGCATAAGGACAATAGGTGTTAAGTGAAGACTGCCATAGGCTCTCTCTATATTTCTGTCATAATACAGTTTGTGAAAATTATTCAGGTGTGTGTGAAACATTTTTTTTCTTCTTACAACTTCCTCCTAAACCTAGTTCCCTCTTTGTTGGACTCTTGAGTACAAAAGTGTCCGAGTTGGAGCAACTAACTCATCTTTACTGACCGACTTGCTGCAGCTGTGTGGCCCAGCATCTGCACTGAGAAATCGGTGCCCTGAAAAATGAAATAGTGAACTCTTCTACATACCTTTACATGTATATTGGAGATATGGGCATTTGGATACAAGGATGGTTTATTGTCACATGCATAGACATACCGGGTAGAGTAGGACATGCAGTGAAAATTGTGAACATGCAGTGAAATTGGTGAACAGCTGTTCAACAGGTTTGAAATTCAGCATTGTATAACCTATAGAAGAGCTGGTCTGTATATGCAGTAAGAAGGGTGAGATTAGACAGAAATAGAGGAAATGTTGAGCCCACCATTACTTTTTTTGCTATTGCTTACACACTAAATGCCTTGGATAAATGCATTGAAATCTTTTATAGTATTCATATAACCATGCCTTAAACAAAGGCACAAAAACTAATCTGAGTGTGTTATCACACACAAAAGTAAAATGCCTCTCTCCAAGAGTTTTGTATTATAATGGCTTGCGTGTTACCTTTTGAAACAGTTTCTGAAATTTCTCAAATAGATGTGTAAGCAATAGAGAAAAACAAAACAGGCTCAGATGTTGGGTGCAGTGAGGGGTAGGGGGTGGGGGTAGGGTGCACGGCTGTAGTTGCACACACTGAGAGACTACCACCAGCCTGTCATTTCCCTACTGAACACAGCACTTTGTTTTTTATTATTCCCATTATTTATTTATTTATTTATTTAATTGTTTGCTTTTCGGTGGTCTGTCACCCCGACCGTGCTTTGTTTGTGTTGTTGCCTGCCTTTAAATGGGGTTTCTGCAGCGGCCATCGATTAATTAGTCCTCCACCTGTGCTCTGCTTATGTCGGTGCGGTGTGGTGTGGTGCGGTGCGGTGTGGTGCGGTGTGGTGTGGTGCGGTGCGCTGTGGTGTAGTGTGGTGCTCTGTGGGTCGCGGGGTATAAATAAGTGCCTGCGGCTGGTCGGGGAGAGCCTGAGAGCATGCGTGCCTGCTTCCCTGCCTGTCTGTCTGTCTGTCTGTCTGTCTGCGTGCCTGCCTGCCTGCCTGCCTGTCTGTCTGCCTACCCGCCTCTGTCTGTCTGTCTGCCTGCCTGCCTGCCTGCCTGCCTGCCTGTCTGTCTGTCTGCCTGCCTGCCTGCCTGCCTGCCTGCCTGCCTACCCGCCTGTCTGCCTGCCTGTCCGCCTGTCTGCCTGCTTGCCAGCCTGTCTGCCTGCCTGCCTGCCTGCCCGCCTGCCTGCCTGTCTGCCCACCTGTCTGCCTGCCTGTCTGTCTGCCTGTCTGCCTGCCTGCCCGCCCGCCCGCCTGTCTGTCTGCCTGCACGCCTGCCTGTCTGTCTGCCTGCCTGCCTGTCTGCCTCCCTGCCCGCCTGCCTGTCTGCCCGCCCGCCTGTCTGTCTGCCTGCACGCCTGCCTGTCTATCTGCCTGCCTGCCTGTCTGCCTCCCTGCCCGCCTGCCTGTCTGCCTGAGCTGGATGCTGAACAGCCACGTGAGGCCTAACCAGCAGAGACGGCTTCATTTCGTTTGTTTGGCCAACTCTGTTCTCACTCCTTAGCTAAAGCGAGGAGATTAGCAGCAGCAGCAGTTGTAAAGGTTGATCTCCACAGGGGAAAGATGACAGCAGCAGCAGTTTGTGTTTTATTTTATTTTTATTTTTCCTTTTTAAACTTGCCTTCTAGTCTGTGAAGACTGTGGTGTTAAGGAAATTGTAAAGTGTAGAGAGTCTAACAAAATTGAACCTCTCTGTGTAGTTTTGGAAATAAAAACAAAAGGAAGGCATCTGAGGCCATCTTAACTCTTTTTGGCGAGTCATCTTGTTTGGCAGGAGGAGAATCTGAACTGCAGATTTTTCAAACGCCTTTCTTGTCAATAAGAAGCGTCGCATCTATGATGTGTCAAGTCCACTCTCAATGCCTGAAGTCCACTCTGAAGTGCCATTTAGTTGCACTCAATCAGTGTCAGTAAACATGCCTTCAAATTATAGTCACACAAAGAACATTTACAGAGGCGTCATTAAAAAATAAACCAGTAATCAGGTGAAAGATTACAGTCATCAGTGGAAATACACTTGAGACAACTTCAAGAGTATTTCTCATGATTAGTAGTTCCACTGCTATAATCAAGCTTTTTTTTGCAAGTCTTGAGTATGTAGAAAAAATAGCAATGTTCAAAGCTGAACTGTTCATAAAAATAGTGACAGACTTGCCTTGCGATTAAGTCTTTTTTCTACCACAATTATTGCATGAGCAATTACATTAGTCCTTAAGTGCAGCGATAGAGGGCCAGTCCTCCAAACCTTTCCACTGTCAGTCTGTGTGTGTGTGTGTGTGTGTGTGTGTGTGTGTGTGTGTGTGTGTCTGTATGTGTGTGTGTGTGTGTGTGTGTGTGTGTGTGTGTGTGTGAGTGTGTGTGTGTCTGTATGTGTGTGTGTGTGTGTGTGTGTGTGCCTGTGTGTATGTGTCTGTGTGCGTGCATGTGTGTGTGTGTATCTGTGTGTACTGTATGTGTGTACAGTAAAGGATGCATACATGTATGCATGCAGGCACATGCAAATGTGACATTTGAGGGACATGAATATCACTAATTAGAGTCGTGTCACCCTGAGATGGTGATAAGGAAACACCTTCCCCCCATATGCTCCTCTGAGTCACCCATCCATAACACACACACACACACACTAACATACACACACACACACACACAACTATACACACGTGCACACACACACACACACACACACACACGCACGCACACACACACACACACACACACACACACGGGACATGCCATATCATATACTTGACCTTTGGTTTTGGTGCTCAGTTTTAACTCTAGTAGTCCAGTCACAGAGATGTCACTCTGAGCAGCTCATGCGGTACATCAGTAGTAGGCAATTACTGGCTATGTTAAATAGCTGAGTGTAACAACACAAGGACCATACCAGCTCTCCTCATTTTAGGGTGTACTCACACTAGGTACATTTCAGTCATACCGTACCGGAGTACTACAGTTGTCTCTGGTCCCTGGGTTGTACTTACACTGTATGATATTAAACTGTACCCAGGCACAGTCGAGTAGCAGTAAACTAGAATACGGTTTGCATACAGTAAATGCATGTTTTATTGACATAGCAAAATTCTTTACGATCTGTTTGATTGTTAAATGGAACTCATAACTGTGCTCAGGTATATTTACGATCACATTACATGTCTTTTGTCTTTTATGCTTTTATATTGTTCTTTGCTTTTTATTTTTGTTAAGCACATTGAACTGCTTTTGTGTATGAAATGCGCTATACAAATAAACTTGACTTGATTTGACTTGACTATAATGGCCGAACCCACCTTTTCCAATACTGGTATACTGTGCCCCAGTATGGAACAGGGTGGTCACACTGGTCAAAGGAACTGGACTTTAGGGGGTCAAGCATGGGGTGTAATTTAGGGTATGGGCGGTAGGGACATGTCTATACCAATTTTCAAATGAGCTCAATTGTCGCCACCTATTTTCCTACACATAGCACAGATAGTTTTGACAAATTGTTCTGTCCCCACCAATGTTAAGGACCAAACCTACACCATTGGGGTCAAGTGTACTCAGATGGCAGAGTGTGACCCTTAGGATCAACTTACCTTTCAGGTAGCTCCGCTGTGTTTGAATGTGCAAAACATGTGGCTGAATTAGCATTTCAATTAGCACTAGCTCCTTTAGCATTATTTGATGAAAACAGCTGACCCTTTGATTTCACTGTTTAAACAGAATTCATTTTCAGACTCTAGTTGAATTCTCAGACTACTAAATTATCAAAAGTAGTGTGAGATGCACTGTTGTGTCCTCGTCTTGAACAGGCAGAAGCATGGCTGCACTCCTGGCAACTTCCTTGCATTTATTGAACACACAAAACAGCCTATCGAAACAGGCATAACTCAACTGGGCGTTCCTTTGTAGTAGGCCTACTGCTATATTCAGAAGTCAATACTAGACTAGCGCCCCCTAGGGTTTCTTCCAAAGCACTACATGCACCACGCCTTAAAAACTGCTGAAAAAGTCTGAAAGAATGCATAATGATAAAGTACTGTAGTACAGTAGCTCTCCAGAGTCAATCGGCTGATTCAATCGGCTAATATTGAACGGATATAAAAACAGGAACTGAATGAAGCTCTTTTCAAATAGGATGTTGTGCCATAAAGGTCATCAAAACACTGCAACATAACATTCACAAGAAAGTCTTCTGAATTCCACAAAAGAGAAAAACTAATTTTGCTTTTTTTATTTTGCTAATTTTGTTTTTAACTTAAAGGCTTTATTATGAAGATCTCATTATGCCCTTTTTGTGGAGGTCTTTTTTAACGCTCATCAGGACAGTCTATGTTGGGATGCTGAGTGTAGAATAAAAACCTCTGGCTTCTAGTGCAAAAGATGTGGAGCTGAGACCAATATTAAATAACGTGCTTTGACTGTAGACTCATGCGAATAACAAAAGGTCAGTAAAGTCCAAGTGTGTAACAATCTCCACAGTCGAATAGTGCCAGGCCAGAAAGCTTTTTATTTTGGAAGGGGCTCTTGACTTCAGCTTGAAGATCTGACATAAATTTATGATCAGGAAAGAGCAGGCATAAAAATATTCACAGATGATGAGTCTATTTCTTTTGGTTTCGGCGTGGTGAAGTATTTCTGTATTTTCTTTTCAAAATATCACATCAGTAAGTAGATTTACAGCTCCAGAGACCTGAGTTGTGGCCTTCATTCACACACACACACACACACACAGAGAAGTACACACACACACACACACACACACACAAACAGACCCACTCTCACACACACACAGTATACTCACACTCAAGGTTGTTTTCCATCCCCTCTGGATCTCATTTCGGTAGTAAAGGCTACACTAAGTGATGATCATATGCTCTGTGTGTGTGTGTGTGTGTGTGTGAGCGTGTGTGTGTGTGTGTGTGTGTGTGTGTGTGTATGTGTGTGTGTGTGTGTGTGTGTGTGTGTGTGTGTGAGTGTGTGTGTGTGTGTTCACTAAGTGCTGATCATATGCTGAGGCTGCCCGTGCTGCGGTGGGCCACAGGTTAAACTGCTCCGCCAGAGGGACCTGAGAGTCCTCCGCTCTGTGACCCCTCATGGCCTCTCTTAGCACAAAGGCGCTTCAATCACCCCGCACTCGCACTCGGCTCCATTAGGACAGTCAGAGATACAGTAGTGATTTTCACGTGTTCTGCTATTTGTGTAGCAACAGAGCTTGAGTCAATTGGAAATCGCCTCCAATCGATATAATGCTCATGGCCTTGTAGTTTTCTTCCTTCATTCGTGCCTTTGGGCTACTTTGGGCTTCTCCTGTAATATCAACATATTTTTTCCTGCCTCAATGTAAATGCGACCTTTACAGTAAGAAGCGTAGCCTCAGCTAACCTAACCTTGCTGCCATTCTGCATCTGCTTTTTCCCGCTGTACCGTATGTATGGCGACCTTTTCAGGAACTGTGTAATTGTCAGGGTCACGACCCAGACTGTGAGATTTTGAGAGGCCTACCGGAGCCTCTAACATATAAGTGACTCGTTAGTGTTATGATGTGTAGATTGACATTTGGCGCCTTGGTAGAGAAATAGAGTGCGGCTCAGAGGTTGGGTCACAGGGGTTGACATTCCTTCAGTCTGAAGAGCGATGCAAGCGCATGGCTATGGCTGGTGGTGACGTCTTTACCTTCCTTCTTGTTTATGCATCATTTCTCACGGCACGCCTGGTCGTGAAAGAATATTTGCTAAATGAAAAAAACAGGATTGGGTGCTGCTTCAGCTGGGCGATTTATGTTTCATTCTCCTCCCTGACAGAGCGGCGTATGCACAGCTGCTTTTATTTGTCGGAGAAGGAAGATGCAATCGCTACACAAAAGTCAGTCAAGGGCAACAGGAAATAAATCTCCATCGGGAGAGAGAGAAAGAGAGAGAGAGAGAGGAGAGAGAGAGACAGGGAGAGAGAGAGAGGGAGAGGGAGAGAGAGACTGAGAGAGAGAGAGTGAGAGAGATAGAGACAGAGACAGAGAGAGAGACAGAGACAGAGAGAGAGAGAGAGAGAAAGAGAGAGAGATCAAGAAAGAGAGAGACAGAGAGAAAGAGGAGAGAGAGAGAGAGAGGAGAGAGAGAGAGACAGAGAAAGACAGAGAGAGAGAGACAGACAGAGAGAGAGAGAGACAGAGAGAGAGAGAGAAAGACAGAGACAGAGAGTGAGTGAGAGAGAGAGAGAGAGAGACAGATGGACATGCCCATGGACCCTCTCCTCTCTCTCCGTCTCTGACAGAGTCCTGGAGCTGGGCAGCGAGCATGACAGGCCAATGTAAGCACTTCCAGGCCATGAAAAAAAGTGCTGAGATCAGTGCTCGCCTACTTATGAGAGAGAGTGTACCGGTTTCCTCTTGTTGTTCCTCCATATCGTATCCTCTCCGCGCTGTAGGGCTACAATTTTTTACTTGCCAATTTCCAAGCGTCACACACCATTGTCTCCGTACAACCGCTAAACTGATGACCCAAGCACAAGCACAGGGCTAGATTAACGCCTTCACCCTTGTGAAGCATGGATAGGAGAAAGTGTGTACTGTACATGGAGACTCTGGCACTGCATGTATTAGTGCACAAAAGTTGTTTGGAGGAGACCGCCACTGCATTTTCAACAAGTATCCATGGGTAAGTGTTGCTAATGCTAAAACATTTCACTTAAAAGCATCTAAACAATTGTACATTTTAACAACTTAAAAACTTCTTTTAAGGAATTATAAGAGAGGAGAGAGCCTGATAAAGAAAGAACACACCTTTTACCATAGTCCGAATTACAGGGGGTATTGGGGGGTACGGTACCCCCCAAAAAAGACCCAGTACCCCCTAAAGAGACCAAAACAACAGGGTTGGGGGGGGTGCCAAATTATTAATATACTTAATGCTGAACGTAAACAGTAGTACCCCCGAAAAAGGTAGTCCACCCCAATTATGAAAGGGTAATTCACACTCTGATTACAGTAATGCCTTAACATTAAGTGGGTGCCATTTTTATCATTCATGCAAGAGGTATTTCTGTTAGTCCTTTTGTCTGGATTAGCAGATACACCTATCTCCACATGACTCTGGGCAAGGCTGACGCAAGTGGGACTATGCCTTGCCAATCACTCAGTGAGCATTAACAAGAGATGAATAGGATTTATCTGTAAAAGTCCACATGCATTTTAAATAATCTACTAGTATATTAGAAGAACAAATGGACAGCCACTGCAATTGTCCCACTGAGTGTTCTGTGAAATCTTGTTTACTGTTTTGAGCCAACAAGTACTCTCTCCCCTGTTGTTGTTTGAAAGTGCTACTACTTAGAGTGTTATCAAAACAGGTTAACCAATGTCAGCGGCAGCAAATCGAGTGTAATTATCTATTTTAGCATTAAATTAAGGAGAACAGTTTCCTAATTTAAATGTTCAGCAGGCTGGCACATCAATGCTGCTATGCAAAGACAAGATCAGCACTTCCCTCTGTCATATCATCACCTCCTCACTGTTAGGCAGACAAAATGACACATGGCAAACACACAGCCTCATCCGTCAACATGGAAAGCAAATGGGTGGGGGTGGGGGGTGGGGGGGATTAAACTCTACTACGCAGTTGTGATAACTTGACCCTTTTGAGAGCAATGGTCCAACATAATTGTTATGAGCCTAACTGGGACAAAATGTGTTTGTTTTCTTCCTATGCATGCAAATCCCATAGAAACAATGCCAGTCTTTCATTGTAAAAAAAACACACATGGGGTTAGACACAAAATAGATGGTACTACACACTTAAATACAGTTGCCACAGCCAGCTGTAGATCATTTCCATTTCCCAAGTTGTCTTGTGTCAAATTTGGATGTGGTATGTCAAATCCTGTCACCAAATCCTGTCACCAAATCCCTTGTCCTTGGGGGTGTTTTACTCATCCTTTCTCAGTGCCACTGCCACATCATACCACTGGGCAGCCATCTTATCTCTTCCTGTGACCCAAACAGACTTCCAATACCCTTCATACAATACTGCTCCACACACTGACAATAGTTAAGTCAAGTCAAGGTTTTTAATGTTGTTTCAGCTATACTGTATACACAGTACATAGTGAGACATATCAATGTTTCACCGGGAACAATTGGTGACGCATGCAACTGTTAAGACACAGTAGAGATAATACAGATACAGTATAGTGCATACACACACTACTAAGAACCACACACACACCAGTGCACACACACACACACACAGAATTATTGAGATCTACATTCATACTCACACACACACACACACACATGTGCCTACTCAGACACACATACACTCACACACATACACACACACACTGGATACTGGGGTAGCGGGGTGGCTGAAGTGTCCCTGCCCCGGAAAACTTACTTAAGGTACATCTATCTTCTTGCATGTGTGGGGGATGTGTCTTAAGTGTCCCTGCCCAGGGAAACTTACTCAACATTCATCTGTCTCCTTGTGTGTCCCTGTACTGTGCCTTACACACAACTGCACTTCCGCTGGTTACCACACCTCGTATGCATTTGTTTATATATTATTTTTCCCCTCTCTGTATTGCACTACAGCCCATTCGGCCATTATACTTTTTATACTTTTTTATATTTTTTATATATTTTTATATGCCCTACGAGTAGCAACAATAGGCTGATGCAACTAGTTGTGAGAATCTGGCTGTGGGTACATAGGTACCACAACAAGTTATCAACAAATCTCATCTATTAACCCATCTGCTAGCTTAGAACCAGCCTGTATCACTCACACTCACACCAGGCTATGCTCTATTACTGGGTTTCATTGTTGTGGTGAACACTATCAGTCTCCACTGACTTCAATAAATAGGTGAGAGCAACACAATAGATACTGACACGGCAGAGTCATAAAAGTGTGGTGTTGAGATGCCCTTGGCAGTTGTATGTGAGAGGTTTTTATAACTAAGGGCAGCGTACCATGGGCAGTGCTTTCCTGCCAAATACATTATTTTGACATCCCAAGAGCATCTGTAGTCTGTAGTGTTGACAGCCCTCGTCTGTTTTGGGAAAGTTGTTTTTACCGAAAAGATTAAATCTCCTTCAGATTTAAGTATACACATACAACATTTGTTTTTTTGTGAAAGTACTGCATAACTACACACGCAGTCCAAGGCCTGTACATCTTCTTAAATGATAGCTGCAAAGCTCTCTGCCATGGACTGATGGAAATGAATAATTCATTAACATGTTTTTAATGTATTTCCTTCAATGTAGAATGACGTTAATCTGACAGGGGAGGTTCTGTGGTGGGGCATGGGGAGCAAAAACAGTACGTTTTCATGTAATGGAAATCTACAAAGTAAAGGGATATATAGAAACATATTTCTTAATATTCATAGCATAGTTCAGTGCTTAAATTATGTAACGACAGCATTTGAATGTCCTTGGTATGTAGATGAGACGCTAAGTGAGCATAGTGTAGATGGGGCACTATGGAGAGGGATTGGGTTCTGAGTGTTTGCTAAAAATAGAGCTTGGCTCACAGGGTACCGGGCTATTTCTAAAACTCCCATAAGCCCTCACAGGTCTCCATTTTGAAGTGTTCTCCACAGTTCAATTCATCAGTCCAAAACTAAAAGAAATAGAATGGCGTATGGCTTTTTTTGCAGGCAAAAAGCAACATAGATTATGTGAAATTGCTTACACAATGCCAACATGTCTAATTTGTTTTGGAAACCATGGCAATAAAAAAAAATATGTTAGCTTACAACCAAACTCTTGTTGCTCCCTGTCGAGTTCTTCTATTTATTCCTGTGTATGACTGTAAAGCCATTTTGGGACATCGGTGGAAACCTCTCATTACTGGTTACACAAGGAATCACACAATCGCACTTCCAAGGGAGCATGAGGATGGAATGTTTACCAGTAACAAAGGAACAAGTACAACATTCTACATCCTGCCCTACACACAAACACATAATAATAATACATACCACTGGGGGCCAGAAAAATAGTCAGTGTAGAGAAAAGTCTCACCGTCTCTCAAAGCAGCTTGGTTGAAAAGATGACTCTCTTGCTGAGATAATCAGGGCAGGGGGGTGACATCGCGTCCTTTTACAAATAAGCCTGAGTCGCAGTATGATTTAGCTTGAAGGCTATGAACACAGCCAGTTACGGTCATTAGCTAGTTTGCAGCCCTCAGGCCTGGGATTGACATTGACATAATGGCTCTGGTCTCCTTCCCCCTGCCTCGCGTAAGTTTTTGTAATGAAAAAATAAGAAATGGTGAAATAACACAATCATGGGGCATCACTCATATTCCCCTCTCAATTCACTCAAACGGCACTCAACACACCCGAATCAAGCATCACGCATTCGCAGCACTTGCATGCGCACATAATGAAAGAATTCTTTTCCTCAGTTCTGCACAGTGTCAACAATTGACAGCTGGATGATTTATTTCTATTCTTCACAGCCAAGAGACCCATGTTTGGCTTTCACGTCTCATCTGCTGACTATTTGCACAATGTGATAAGAGGGGGGAGAAGAAAAAAAACTTATCCTTCAGGACACTCCAACAGAAGCTATTAAACAGAAGGCCAAATGATAATGTTGAGGTATCACCATGTGATGCATGGCATGAATCAGTACTGCAGTTGGCTTGAAGGAAACGAGCAGTCTGCATGGGGCAAAAACAGAGGAGTCCAAAAGAGACAGGGAGATAGACAGAGAGAAAGAGAAAAAGAGAGAAAGAGAGAGAGAGAGATAGAGAAAGAGAGAGACAGACAGACAGACAGAGAGAGGCTGAGGTGATCCCCAGATGCTTGGCATCATTAGCTGCCAAAATGAAAAGGGCCACTTTTCACAGCGACACAGTCCAAATGCTAGAGGCAGAGAGGCAAAGACAAATCAGCTATAACCTGGACTGCCCAAATCTGTAATGAACTTTCAGAGCCACAGGCCAAAACAGCCATACAGACATACACACACACAGCAGAGGCACAGAGACAGAGACCAGCTGGAACACACCACTGCACCGGTAGTGAGGGGTGGGGGATGGGTGTGGGGGATGGCTCGACTAGTCCTGCAGCTGGATGAGGTACGGGGGGTAGCTAGCTAGCTGTGTTTATGGGCATTACGTGGATTGGAGTCTTATTGCTGGAGTGCGGATGGCACTAATGGTGATAAAGTGCCCAGCCCGGCCTGCCTCCGCAATCAGGAAGTAATGTGCCACTGTCAGGTCTTTCACATTTTACAACAGTGTTGCGTTACACAGGGGGACATGAAACTCTGCTGTGGTGTCCAGGAGTGCAGACACTGCTTTAATCCCACTTTCATCTTTCAGCAACACCTCTCTTTCCCTCAAACACTGTAATAGGAGAGAATATCAGACAAACACACAAGCAGCAAGGGAAACACACAAGCAGCAAGGGAGACCACAGTCATACCTTACTGAATTTCAATGAACACACACACCGTACATGTAGATATATGAGTGCAGCAATAAGTACGATTAAGTGCACTGATTTACCGAGCCCGATCGAATACCAAAGTGACCGTTCGGATAATAGAATTTGCCATAAATCGCCATAAATCGCCATAAATCGTCTGTCTTGAACTCGGCTAACACGCTGAGCCCTCCTTTAGAAAAAGGAGAGACTTAATCACAGTTCTCTCACCAGGAAGGGAAATTGGGCCAATGGAGGCAGACAAATGGGTGGTGAAATGCAGCCACTTTATTTAGTGAAAAACCCTGGGCTCTCTAACACCCTCCCTTGAGGTCTCCATGGCAAAGGGCTATGTCTGCACACCAGAGGAAGGGGGGGGGGGGGGACACACACACAAAAAAAGAAAAAAACATGATGGTTCTCACTGTTGCCTTCCACTCACGGGAGAGGAGAGGAGAGAAGTCTCTTCCTCAGTCTCTTCCTCCTCCAGTAAGATTCCACTGGTTGGTTTCTCTTCCCTTTCACACATCTATGACATTCTATTCGGAGCCGTGTCAGCGTCTGAGCACTTGGCCCGCTCCTGGGAATGCTGTAGCATATAATTACAGCGAGACGTGCCCCCTCGAGATTTGAATTCTGGGCCACCTGCTTCTCCGAAGATGAGCTCGCTGGCCTCCCTCACAGCAGGACAAAGGAGGGTGTTGCCTTTTTTTTCCCGAAGACATCTCCTGCATAACCTCAGCCGGTCGGCAAACATAAATCACACGTCCGCGTCCGTGCTAGATGCTGCCGTTATTTGTTTTTTATTTCTTTCTCATCTTTAATTCCCACTGTGAAGTCGTCGAAGAGCTCTCTCTCTCTCTCTCTGAGATGTTGATATGATATGCTGTGTTCAAAAGGTAACAAGGGTGAAAAATGCAGACATTAACTGAACAGCATAAAAAGCACAAAACAAAAACAAATTTTGCAGGAGGTGCTATGCTGCAGCCAGCCCACGTACTCTTGAAAAATTCAGTTGTCCAACCATGAAGCTTATCCAGACAGCTGATTGGATCTCTATTTCCCAACCTCACAAGCACCTGTGAGTAGACTGCCGCAGCAGCCACCAGCCCGAAATTGCAGATTAAGCTGCATCGTCCATGACATATGAAGTGAGCATGAGAGAAAAATGTATTAGCAGCGCTGAAAACCATTTTTCTGGAGTCGTGTGCCCATGTGCTCGGAGTGCTGGAAACAATCCAGCACTGAAATTGTCTGGAAGGCACTTTGCAAATTGCATTGATCTCTCGGAAGACCTGGCTTCCACCTGACGCCCATGCTAATGCAAGCTTTCCTCGCTGGCCCACACTGGTGACATCCCTGGAAGGAGGACAAATGCAGGCTTCAAACGAGCTCCTACTGTGTTAAGCTGTTTTTTTTTCTTTCGTTTTTTCTCTCTATTTTCTTTTTTTTTTGTACAGATAAAATAAAGCTCACACAACACCACAAATTAGCCACCAAACACAAGGGCCCCCTCAGTGTTGTAATTGTGTTCAAGTGGATTTGTTTACTTGCCAGGGAGTCCACACAAACATTAGGCACACAGAGAGACAAAGAATAAGGCTCAATTTTTTTTTCCTACTTCGAAATATTTATAACAGCAATAAGCACCATCATCAA
>CM059280.1:5410768-5430768 GCA_030347295.1 Setipinna tenuifilis | reverse complement strand
CAGGTGGCAGAGGTTAATGTGACAGTAACAGTATATTGTATTATTATAAATTGTCATGTATTAGTGATGAGCAAGTCTATTTATGCGGCATAAACAGGGCTGAGAAGAAGTAAAAAAAAGATAATACCAAAGTCAAGAACAAACGCAAAATTCTAAAATAAAGAAAAACAAATCCCAAAAAGAAATATACAGGAAATAGGTCTTGTGCATGACACAGAATAATATGACTTCCTGCACAAAAGTAAAGACATGTGAGTTAAGATTCAGCATGTGTTATTCTGTGAAGATGAAACCTGAAACAAACAAACACAGTAGGAGAGAGAATGGCTAATCTGGATCATAATAAAAGTTCTGACAAAGCACATGTTGTACTTCTTAAGATAGAAATTACCAGTGATTTTTTTAAAATAATAGATGGATATGTGAAAAGTAGAGGTGAAGGTGTCACTGCAACCAACAACAGAAGCAGATCATTATTGAAGATGGACACAAAGAAAGTCTTCAACAAAAAGCATGATGTCTGTAATATCTTGGAAGAGGTAGATTCTTACACAGAGGAAGGAAATGGTTCTTTTTAAATACCAAAAAATCAGTTTAATTTGAAAAGTTTTTGACTCAAGAAAGACTCTAATTTTTTGATGGCCTTCTGTTTGCACATTCAATCTGAATGACATTGTAGATGCCACCACAGGAGACAGAAAATATAAAAATATGTCTACTGTTTTGAGTATAAAAATATGTGCACTCTTTTGTGTATAAAAAATGTGTACTGTTCTGAAAGCAACAGCCTCTCTTGTCCATCATCAAAAGTACAATGCAGGGTCTAGTGACGTATCTTTGGTGGGCGACAGTGGATAAAAGGGACAATCATGTGTTCCAGACCATGTAAAAAGAACAACTTGGGGAAAGAAAGCTGAACTTGTAGGTTTAAAGAGACATACATACAAAATCAAGAATCAATTTATCCACAACAGGGCACAGAGAAAGGGCTTGAATGGCTGTACCACATGAATGGTTTGTTCCTATTGACTTTTTAAAAAAATACCTTTTACAAGGACAGTGCATGCAGCCATTTTCCTTTGAAGCATTATACCAGCAGGTATCGTTCAACCACGTATGCCTTCTGTTCATGCAACCACCCATTCACCCAGGCACCTGTCAAATTTCCTCACTCATTTGATGTCTGTTTGTACAGTGTCCCCCTAAAAACAAAAGGGGCCCACCAGCAATTTGTTACTGCTTGTCATCAGGGCTTGATTATGTGCAGACAGCACATTCGGTTCGGTCTATTCGATTTATTATATGTCTCAAATGGGCAATTTGTGCAGCTGCAAGCATGAAAATCACATCACAAAAATATCAAGACATACACTGTGCCACTAGGCAGACGGGGGATGGAAGACAACAACAAACAGAACAACAACAAAACAATAATCAACAATCAAGGGTTTTTTTGTTTTTAATTGAGGGAGAGGTTTGTTTTCTTTTCATTTTTTGTCCGCTAGGAAGCAGATGAGAAAGCACAGATTACAGACGCAGTGATTCTAGCCCATGGAGAACTAATATATGAGGACGCCTTCTGCTTGTGCACAACACAAAATCTGAGTGTCAGTGATTTAATGCCGACCATACTATTTAAAATCAGTGAAATATCACTTTCACTGCCACAGTAGGTCAGTAGAAGAGGAGCCTTTAAGTTGCTGACCTGCACCCTGGTATCATTACAGATTCAGGTAAAATGCATAAGGGTCATAATATGTAGAAAAGTATCTTGAAACTATCTGAAATTGTGCTAGAAACGACGTCACAAATTATGCGATGGTTAGTGAGTTTCTGTCGCACAGAAGGAAATTTACTGTACTATATTTGGATAACAATCCATACCCATAATCACACTAGTTTACTTTTCTCTTCATGGCAGGGAAACATTTCCAGCTGTGTCCCACAAAATAAGCATCAGAATTGGTATTGGTTTATAAGAGGAATCATTACCTTTGTGGGTTTTACTATTCAATGCAGGTGAAGCCCAAAGAAAGATGGCTAAGCTAAGCTACACACTATAGCTTGGTATGGACATGCTAACTACCTGGCGCCGTTGACATGGTAGCTTGCAAGACTGCCTGAAATGAAAATTAGTAGAATACCCAAGTGCAGTATTAGCCTTCCACTCCAGTGTACAAATAAGCACATAGCATATTGCTTCAACTCAAAAATGCAGATGCACTCACATACAAAACACACATACTGTAGGTACACACACTTATACACACACTTATACACACACACACACACACACACACACACACACACACACACACTCATGCATACATACACATACAGGCACACGTACCTATGCACACCTCAGTGCCCATTGCTGTTAGTGTGTGCTCACACACACACACACGCACGCACACACACACACACACACACACACACACACACACACACACTCATGCATACATACACATACAGGCACACCTACCTATGTACACCCCAGTGCCCATTGTTGTTAGTCTGTGCTCACACACACACACACACACACACGCACACACACACACACACACACACACACACTTATACATACATACACATATGGACACACCTACCTATGTACACCTCAGTGCCCATTGCTGTTAGTGTGTGCTCACACACACACACACACACACGCACACACACACACACACACACACACACACACACACACACACACACACTCATGCATACATACACATACAGGCACACGTACCTATGTACACCTCAGTGCCCATTGCTGTTAGTGTGTGCTCACACACACACACACACACGCACACACACACACACACACACACACACACACACACACACACACACACACACACACACACACTTATACATACATACACATATGGACACACCTACCTATGTACACCCCAGTGCCCATTGCTGTTAGTGTGTGCTCACACACGCACACACACACACACACACACACACACACACACTTATACATACATACACACACACACTTATACATACATACACATACGGGCACACCTACCTATGTACACCCCAGTGCCCATTGCTGTTAGTGTGTGCTCACACACACACACACACACACGCACACACACACACACACACGCACACACACACACACACACACACACACACACTTATACATACATACACATACGGGCACAGCTACCTATGTATACCCCAGTGCCCATAGCTGTTAGTGTGTGCTCACTGCTGTCACTAAATAGTAATTAATAGCAGGCTTGCTGGTCATCCATGCGTGTGTACAGGGCTCTTTCCATCACAACACACTCTACCAGATGACCTGAAGGATCTCCATCAAACCTGACAAAGTCACGATATATGAGACACCTGTAGACAGAACTAGACAATTTGATTGTTCACTCACGGTTGTGGGGGGTCAAAGGGTGGAGTAATACAGGGGTCATACGTGTAATACCGTGTCTGTGTAATTGTCCGTCAGGGTTGAGGGAACTCTATTAAACCTGGCACAGTTAATCACTGCAAAGACTACATGGATTGATCAGCTCCTCAATATTGTTGGGTCAGGGGTCATGCCAGGTGTAATAACTCCCAGTCACCTTGCTTGCTCATCACCTACAGTACCACAGACTATGAACCCAAGATCTCAGGGGTAACACAGTGAAGGTCGAGGTCAAAGGAATCCTGGTGGTTTTACAAGGTTGTGGTTGGTTGAGGCTTTTTGTTTTCTTAAGGCTTGTTTTGCTGTTTTCATGTTCCATTTTAAGTGTATAATAGTTCGAGTGTGCATATATAATATATAAATATATATATAATATATAAATATAATATGTCTCACTCGGCTACTTGCATAAACCCACCCTGTCTAACCTGTCCCACCCAGTCATGCCAAGTGAGTGCTTCTCTATTCCCTCTATCACATTTGTTTGGTCACTGCACCTTGTGTAATAAAGATGTTGCTCCTGCAACAGAGGCAGTTTTAGGAGTAACACACTACAAAGTAAGCTGTCACTGTAATCAGATTGATTTTGACCAGCAATACTTTAATTGATATTCCAAATTAAGTGACTGTCTATTGGATTGGATTGGATTAACTTTAATACTCCCCAAAGGGGAAACTCAGTGCCACCATCAACATACAAGACATAACGTAGTCAAGACACAACATGAGCTGACAAAGACAGGTACAAGACAGAAGTTAATAAAAAAGAAAGCAACATAGAAAGCAGACCATGGCAATGGACCTCCAACATGTGCAACATACAGCAGTAGAAGCAAGGAAAGAAACAGTATAAAAAGCAGTATAAAAGCAGTATAAAAAGGAGCCATGCATACACATGCATGCCCATACACACCTATGCCTAAGTATAAGATAAATAAATAAAACAGTGAGTAAATAAAGACAACGCAATATCAAAGGTGCTTATCAAAAAACCTAACTGCAGACGGTACAAAAGATCTCCTGAATCTCTCCGTTGAGCAGCTAGGGGAGAGGAGTCGCTGACTCCTACCACTTCTTACTAACCTGTCCCACCCAGTCATGCCAAGTTAGTGCTTCTCTATTCCCTCTATCGCATTTGTTTGGTCACTGCACCTTGTGTAATAAAGATGTTGCTCCTGCAACAGAGGCAGTTTTAGGAGTAACACACTACAAAGCAAGCTGTCACTGTAATCCCATTGATTTTGACCAATATTTTAATTGATATTCCAAATTAAGTGACGCATGTACTGTATATTTGCTGAAATGTAAATGGGTTTGTTACTTCTAATATAATGGTACATTGTACATGGTACATGTTACTGTGTTATCTTGCATGAAATACAGTAGCTTTTAAACAACAGCGGACTGAACAAATGCAGCCTACAGTACGTCCTTGCTGTTCACTGTCATCTCCTGACCTAAGCTTGATGCACGGAATAGAGTGAATCAATAAGCATTTACCTGCAGAGTTGCTGACAGTTTGGGTAAGTGGAGCTTTCTGTCCTGGATGTATGGGCATTATTTTTCCCGCCCTCGAGATCAAGGGTAAAATATAGTGTAGTGTTGGGTTAAAGCCTATGTGCAAGGGTAAGAGCTTTATCCACTTCAAGGCATAGTAATTCTTATTTTCTGAAGCACCTACTAATAGAACACACTTCAAAAGCTAACTGACAAAGACCCAAGTATCTGACACTTTATTTCTCTGAGCTCTGTCTCTAGATTTGTGATGCCCACTACCTTGAATTCGCTGGCTTTGAGAGTACTTACTAGAGCTTTTGTCAATGTAAACACAGCTTGAGTTACATAACATAGGCTTCTATAACACCTGAAAGATGTACACACAAAGAATAAGCTAAATCTGATAATATTTTCAGAAATATCACTTTATATTCCTGTACCATTTTGTTACATCATGAAAGAACACCTTTGCTAAAGATTATACTATATCCATATTTTAGTGATATTAAGTACAGGGGTGATTTATATGTTGCAGTTATCTTATACCACACCATCACAGCAACACATAATGTTTTACATGAAGCATACAATGCAAAGTTAGTTATTTTTTGTAGTAACTACCTAATTACCTGATTTTGTAGTAACTACCTTATTACTTGTGTTCAAAGTAATTAATTCTGCTACTTATTAAAAAGATATAACTAGTAACTGTAACTAACTGATAATGTTCAGTAGCTTGCACAGTGATGCACAGTGATGTGAGGCAGCTTAGCATGCACAGACGACAGAGGACAGAGTCTGTGTAACCCAGGGGGAGGCTGGTGCAGTGTGACATGCCAGTACCAGGCTCGGTGTAACCTGGGAGACAATTCTCCATAGAGCACATGGCCTCCTTTCATGGCTAAAGGCAGAGCAGCCACAGACACAGACAGCAGCCATGGCCACAGCCACTCTGTCACAGCCACAGCATATGCAACGCTGCCCTATTATATTAGTCAATACAGGTTTTAAATGAGCTCAAGAGGGAATCAAACCAAGAGGAGAAGAGCCATACGGTGCATTTTTAATATCATCTGTACAAATACTGCAACATTCAAAGGCCTCATTACAGTGGAGTGTTTCGCACATCTTGCACTGCGCATACGCTTGTCTTTTGTCCCTGAAAAATAGGTTTCCTTTGGTGTAATTTAGGCATTTATGAATATATTCATGGGCTTTCACAGCTTCTGCCATACTTTGAGTTTTTGAATATTTAAGCTGTTCATTTTTCATTTCACATGACCGAAAAAACAGTAGGCTCTATACGTGAATGATGCTGTGGTTAGTCAATACAGATCAAGTGTGTGTGTATGAGTGTGTGTGTGTGTGTGTGTGTGTGTGTGTGTGTGTGTGTGTGTGTGTGTGTGTGTGTGTGTGTGTGTGTGTCTACGTGTACTGCACGGGATATATTGTCTGTGAGATCAACTGTCAAGACATCAAGTGACATCAAGTTCATTTTCTTTTCAATCCACATTTCCTCCCAAAGCCTTCAATAAAAATTAAAAGAGAGGACATGCTGAGGTCATGGAAATATCTGTCATTAAAAGTCAGCCTCCTTATTTTAAAAACAGACAGCACTTGGTTCGGCACAGAAATAAAGTCAGTGGAAAGTCAGTGTCAAGACTTAATCTGGTAAACAGCTATCTACTGATTTCTGAAATAAATCGACCCAAAACCCACTTATTTTTTCAGTGGTGCAGCTGATGTTTAGAAATATATACAGCAATGATGAAACATACTCAACCTGAATGTGAGAGAGTTGTAGTGTATAGTAAGCTTTGTGTTAGCACTGCACTGACAGTAGGCTATTGGTATTTACCTTCCTATTGCCCAATTAACAGAAGGCTTCACTGCTTTGGCCTGCATTACATGTATACCCCCACAGTCCCTACCCTTTACCTGCAGACTGGCTCGTTTGTCCTAGTAGCCACTGTTTGCAGTAGGTTGGACTACCACTGTGCATAGTGTTTTTGTGTCTGCCCTACCCTAGTTGGGTGGTTACCTTTTTACAATTGGGCTGAGTCTTAGCTGCACTGTGCATAGCCATAGCCTGTGTCTGTTCCCATTAGTCACTGTTCTCAGTAGCTAGGGTTATTGTGTCACCTTAGCACCGCTGTTCACAGCTGGTGTTCGCAGACATTGTCTGCTGTTCACAGGTGTCTCGGCTGGGTTACTGTTTATCACCCCACAAATAGCTGTTCATGGCAAAGCGGGTAAGTTGGTCTTAGTAATTTTCCACCTTACCACCGCCAGACAATATGGCTTCCCACATTTGTTGTTTTTGCGGGATAGACGTGTACTCATGTCATGGCCACCATGAGTGTCCCTCATGTCTTGGCAAAGCGCATCTTTTGTAGGCTGTGGAAGATCTGTGCCCAGCGCCAGTTGACCTGCCACTGGAAGAGAGGGCCCACAGCGCTGGCCTGTGCGAAATTGCACAGCCAATGGTGCAGTTCTGTGGTAGAGAACAGGCACACAGTTCTGAGCCCTGAGCTCACTAATATGCAGAGTTGTATAAAGTAGAAGTAGAAGTACTGTTTTGGATGTAATTACAACACTGGTAGTATGGTATTATGCAGTTGCAACTGCGTAGTACCGTACTACTTGTGTTGTAATTACATCCAAAACAGTACTTCTACTTCTACTTTATACAGCTCTGCTAATATGGCCGTGGAGCCTGCTAGCATGTTCCATCCTACTGTAGCTCACAAAGCTTGCTGACAAAACAAGACTGAGAACTTACTGCACACCTGAGAGACTCTCCAGAAGGCGTTTCGGCGTTTTGTACAATACAGAGTTTTTAGGGCCTGATTTACTGAGATAAAGGGGGGGGGGGGGGGGGGGGGGGGTAAACTAGCTGCGTGGAGTAACAGATAGCATGCGATATTGATTTGTGTGTTGTAGGTGATCAGCTAAGATTGCTGCAATTGATAAGAGGTGTAAAGGTGGTGGAGACCGCCCTATTTTAATGAGGTTTTTGCCTGTGTTTATGGTTTTCACCATGGAGAATGTGGAAGAGAGTGGCAACAAGCGGAAAATGAAATTTAAACAACAACAGACCTGGAGGTATTAGTGCAAGGAAACGTAAAGTTGGCAGGACACCACAAATTGATTTCGTGTTTGTTTCTTTTTTCCTAATGCGATTGTAAAACTGTCGTTCCGTTCATTCAACTTCACTCAAATCTCTCTCTCCCTCTAACTCTCTTTCTCATTCACACACACACATACTGCAGCATTCAGCTGGCACACACAAATGCACACACACACAGTGAAAGATGGTGGGTCTGTTTGCCACTCTATTATACAGCTATAAATTAGTTACAAAATGGCAAAGATGTCGCATATTACTGACTGTTATCGAGAGTAAGACTATGAGAAACATCTAGTTCGTAATTCTACATTTCTACACAAAACATACACCTGTCAAGCACCCCATCTACATCACAAAGGCACAAAGACACAGTCACAGAAATATTATTATTTATTTTATAAACCAGTTTATGAGCAAGTTTTTTAAAAAGTCAATGTTCTTTGTCTGTGCATAACAGTTAGTTTTTTCACATCAATCAAATCTCCAAGGTCCGAGCTTCGCAGGACATCAAGCCTTTGATGGTAGGGCAAAGTATGTGTGAACAGCAGCCTTTTAAAGAGGTACTGTGCAATTCCGAACAAAAACTTGACCCTAGGCGGCATGTCATAAATAGTTAAATATATCCTGTTTTAAACCTATCTATGTGTATGCACCACTACTAAGTATGTAAACTTCATTCATAAAAATAAAATAAATAAATAAATAAACAAACTAATAAATAAATACATAAAGTACAAATATTTCCCTCACAAAAACATTCTCTTTTGTCATCACATGTACACAAGTCTTGAAAAATGAATAGCTTTTATCTTACTTAGTTCTTACATGTAGTAGGCTTTTACAGAAACCCTACAAGAAAGAAAGTAAAAAGTGTTTTTTGAGGTCTCTCAGAAACTTTTTCTGTGATTTCTATTGAAGCCAGGACCGAACATCCTTTTATCCAGGTTTCACTTTGTTCCCTTCTTGCCTCTGTATACTTTTCTTCCAAAAGCTATACGTGCTTCGGACTTCATCTCCTTTAGATCCACACAGATGCTATCAATGCAATGGTAAATGGAGAGTAATTCTTTTTTAAATTGAAAACAGGATGCAGGGGAAGGTTGGCATTCAAAGGAAGGCGGTTCGTGTATCTGCTTAGGCTGGAGCTGTGGAGAGTGGCACTGAGATGTGACACATCGAGAGAAGTTTCCCCTCCATCCATCCAGCCTATATAAATTACATGAAAATTCAAGACACGATACTTACCACAAGTTTGGCAGAGCAGTGATAAGTGTTTTGGATGGCTGCTCCGTAAGTGACTATTAACTGTCACTAGGAGCGCCTTTGAGCTGTCAATTGCACTGAAAATGAACATCCTCCTCTTCGGTATGCGATTCATGTCTGTATGTAAAAAGTCCAGCAAACCCACTTTTTTTTACCGCTTTCAAGCAGGAAGATTGCTGATTGCTGACCATGGGGATCCTGCAAAATAGTAAAGAAGAGACATTTTTGATAAACTCTTTGCAAAAAAAGAAGTGCACAGTCCAAACACCTCGAACTAGGTAGGGCTGGTGTCAGACACCAATGAATCTCTAAGGAAACGACACTAACACTGGCCTTTCCGACTAAACTACTGCTTGCTTACTGACTAGATCTAAGTCATATATAATATTAAGTATAATATTAAATATAATATTAAGTTATCTGATATCTGAGTAGTACTTCAGTCATCTGTCGCGATAGCTAATTTATCTGTGCCATGACAGGTAGACCAACCATGTCCTCCTCTTGTTTTGTCATGTGATGATGCATCTCAGGAAGCAAGGTGTGTGAGTGGCCATAAATATGTGAATGCATTGCCACAGGTGGACACTCGGCGGAACAAGTGGTTCTCTGTTCCCAGGTGTGCTCCAGTAACCTCCTCATACCTTATCAGGCCTTGCTATGACAGTCTGTGCCAAACTGGGCAACAAGGCACTGTGAGCCGAGTGAGAATTATCACTCCATAATTGTGGGGTACTAACTGTTATGGGGGGGTAACTACCTTTTAGATTTAACATGAATTACATTAATATGTCTGTACCAGGGATGGAAATTAACCACCCGCCACCCGCCAAATGCGGGTAAATATGAGTGTTGGCGGGTGAATTTTGCCATTTTACCTGCCACTGTGGCGGGTGTGCAAATGCATTTAGCCAAGTTCGACATAGTCTATGAATGCACTCCCTCACGCATGTTGTAGCGTAAGCTATCAGTTAGTAGATAGCGCAGGTGCATATAAGTTTACTATTTATTGATAAGCAACTCACGGAGCGTTTCTTGGCATCCAGCACAGGCGCGCGTGGTTATTTCAAATATGATCTGGGCAACTTTCTGTTAACCATTTTGAGGTAGGCTAATGAAAGCTCAGTCATGATGATTATAGCCTAACTGTCCAAACAGGAATACATCAGTATATTGCATTCTCACGTTGATGATAACGCCATGTTAACGTAACCTATTAATAGCGCCAACAAAACCGATTTTAGAAGAGGACGGGTCCATTCCGAAACCAAAGCAAACAACTTACGTACATCACTGAACCCAAACAAAAAAATGCACCTTGCAAGACACATCTCTGGCATAGTCTAATAAAGAGTCTTCTCAAGTTGTTTTGAAATATTTATTAATTCCATAGAAAATATAATCAAATGTATCCACATCTGCACTAGCCCTTTGATTTCCTAGCATCTTGCATAGAAACGAAGTTAGAACATGACTTTCTTTCACGTTAGGATTATAAGGAGAAATTTAAAGTGACAGGCGCCTAATTAGACCTTAGCCTACAAACATCAAATACAACATAATTGCATTATTTTTAAGTGATATCCTAAATAACAGACACATATGTTAACAATTCTAAAAACAAACTATGTAAAGCATGGATTTTCTTTCTGCTGTCCTTTCACTTAGAAAGATAACATTAAGCTATCTAACAACCTGTTAAAATGCACCAGAATGCAGGAAATTACCTTTAATTTAGACTTTGCCCACCAAAACACTGTTACTATCGGCACAGAAAAAAAGTGCTGGAGCATGATGTATACATGATACCCCCTTCACATTTATGAGTGCCCCCTTATATATGTCTGCCTAAAACCGCCATGGGTGTTATACTGCCATTAAAATGTGCGGAAGGGTTGAATATATAAAGTGGCCGGTAAAAATGTTGAGTGGCTGGTAGATTTTAGAATCTACCTGCCACAGTGGCAGGTGAACAAAAAAGTTAATTTCCATCCCTGGTCTGTACCCCCCAACCCTGCTATTTTTGTCTCTTTGGGGGGTACTGGGTCCTGATTGGGGGGTACCATAACCCCCAGTACCCCCTGTACCCCCTGTAATCCGAACTATGACTGTGAGGCTACCTGTTAGATTGCAGCCTCAGCCCAGTGGAAACATCCAATTAGACAAATAAAGGAGTTGAACGCTATGAAAGACAAAGCAGTAATGATAACTAAAAAAATTGAAGGGAGGAAAGTGTTTGATGTACAGAGCTACACTCAAAGGACTTCACCACCTAAAAAGACAAAAAGGCAGTGGACGCAGAGAGGTGGGAAATGATAAAGGCTTTTTAATATGCTGCAAGCTCACCCCTTCCTCTCAGCATTAATCCTTCTGCTTTTCTAAACCGTGCTCCGGCCAAGTGCCTCCAGAGGCTGTGGGGCTAATAGAATGGTCTTTTTGTCTTTGATCCGGCATTTTCCGCGATTACAATCTCCTGGAGGATTATGAAGGGGTCCTTTTCAATTTGGGATCGTTCCATCACTAAGGTAAGACTGTCTGAGCACATTATGGATTACCGGATCGCCACCGCTGTGCAAGTACCCTTTACAGCCCCCTGTCACTATTTTGAAAAACGCGGCCTGTTGCTTCCAATGAGTTGGTTCAGTACTGCTGTCTTTTGTACTGTCACCATTGTGACCGCTGCTAGCATAGCGTTAGCGCGGTCATATATGTTTAGTCTGAGTTTTTTTTTTTTTTTTTTTTTGCTTTTTGCTTATTTTACCGAATTTTAGTCAAGGATTCCCGGAGCATGTATGAAGGTAGTCTGCTTACTCTGTGTTCCTTCACAGCTCTGTTAGCTTATGTCCTTCTTTTTGTAAGTCGTAAGTGTAAGTGTAAGTGTAATGCTATGTAATGTAATGTAATTTAATGTAATGAATAAGAGTTTGCGTGACCTTCCCTTTCCTTTTCACCTGGAAAGTCTCACACCTCAAAATAATCTCATTACCTGATCCATTGAATCCATACTACCATGTCACATCCATGTCTTTATGTTCTGTTGAGGATTGACTGCACCCAACCCATAACATCAATAGTGCACATGCGAGTGTGTTTGTCAAGGTTGTGGCACAAAACGACACAAATCCTTATGTGTCTGACTGACTTGTGTTGAAGAAAAAAAGCCACCTGATTAATAAATTACCACAAATGTTAGTTTCAAAATGTCAAACTAATAACCTTTGATGGGATGACATTTTCAAAGCAATTTTCTTGAAACCAATCAATCTATTTTAGGTAAAAGCCATATATTCACTTTTTAGGACAATCATGTTACAAACACTGAAAGGTTAATGTTTCTTTCAACCCTCTAACCAGGGGCACATTTGTGAAGAATTGCCTATTTGTGTCTGTGTCCACAGCTCAATAAATGGATGCTAAAGCTCACTACACTCACAGGATGTCTCTGTTGTTGAACAAAGGAGGTAAAGTTTGTTTGCACAGTACCAGACCTGACAGAGAACACAGAAAAGTATAGAAAAGTGACTCACACAAGTGAGATCAGCCATTAGATTTTACTGACACTTGCTGCTTAACAGCTACTAAAGAACACTGATAAATAAAATTAACAATTTAGAGGTTAACTGTATTACTTTTTATCAATTATCTGTCAGGACAATCAACCAAGACTACATCATTTAAACAAAAAACATGAAAACAAATTCACTTGTAGCTTTTGTTCATGATCTAAGATGATGTATGCACTGACTATATGAGAAACATGAACTCTGAAGATCCTTGGAAACCATGGAAACTAAGGCTTAAAATACTGCAACACTTTCTTGTGTATCCTCCAAGGTCTCATATGGCAACAACTGAATAACTAATAAAGCCTCTGAAGGTAATGGACGAAATACACCTGCACTGTATTCTGTGATCTGTCTGGTTTATTTCTAATGTCGTCAGAGGCATTGTAGAAGGGTCAATGTATGACTCAACCCCCAAACAATTTGATAGTCTACAAAAATCTAGTAATATCTGACTCTGGGAAAGGGGCCATTTTCAAGATGGCTGCCAAGAAGGCTTGGAATTAGCTGATCTCAATTACTATTCAGCTTAGAATGGTGCATTTGAGGTTAAATGCTGGTAAAATTAAAAATAAAAATGATTTTTAATGTTAACATTCGAAATGGATGCAGTATCTACTACGGCCATTTAAGCCCCTGAAATTAGTTTGCTTATTTTATTTTTGACAATTTTTGGACACGTTTTAAAAGACCAGTTATGAGGACAACTTAGATATTAGCATCCTAGGCTAAATAGTGTTTTAGATAAGGCCTGAATTAGCTCCCATAGATTATTAATGTGATATAAAGTCTATCTAAAGGTATCGTAATCAGTTGAAAAGCCTTTTGTATCATTTTTTTGAGGTTGCGTGATGTGATTTTTTCCCATATATTGACCCTTCTGCTTACTCTGTGTTCCTCTACGCCTCTGTTACCTTATGTCCTCCTTTTTGTAAGTAACTTTGGATAAAAGTGTCTTCTAAGTGCAATGTAATGTAATGTAATTGCATAAAAGGCTTTAGTGGGTCACTTATTGAACCCACAGCCCAAAGTGAAAAGATTACAGTATGTTGAAAACTTTTAGCAGTACGATGACATGATTAACTTCACAGTGACAATTTACAATACATGCATTTATTGGAGTCTGTAATGCTACCAAGATTCCAAACATCAAGGCTTGTAGAATTTCATAACCATATTTCATAACCATCTTTTCATTTTCATGTCAATCAACTATAAAAGCATCCACTTGAAAGTGAATCTCCTACATTTTATAGAGAATGACAGTAGCAATCTGGTTTTCAGAATTATTATGCATGCATAAGGTTGCGGAGCCTACTGCGAGCAGACTCCTATCAAGCTGACATATCTGGTCCCTTAATAGCCGTGATTACCAAGAGGGAGTTGCAATGTGACCCGCTGTCACATTATGTCCTCATAATTACAGAAACATCACTAATTGGCATTGTTCAGAGGCAGGATGGCTGCAATTAACCCAACCCCCTAGCCTAGCATCAGATCGGTAATTATCACATCTGACTGATGCACAACTCGCAAGTGAAAAGTAGAAAAGGCACACATGAGTCACACAAATATTTTCATAGTAAAAACCAACTCCGGGTCATGGTGTATATATTTGACAGGTGCTGTAGTAAGTGATATGACTCATCTCTGTGAGAGTTAATTGCCTGTTCATTTGTGTAACCTTTCAGAGGCATAGCGGGTAAAGCATGTGTTAGATTTTTTTGGATATAGCTTATTTGGATTAATTGTATTTTGGCACACTTTGTAATTAATGTCTTTATTTCAGAGGAATGTTTTTTTTTGCTGGACATTAAAAATACATACTTATTAAAACATATGCTGTATGGTCTTTAAACGTTCATCATAGTCATTTCCATGAAGTTTCCTTTAATTTTTTCAGCAATGATCCTATTAAAATATGTTATGTAATATGTTTTGATGCACACAAGGATGACCATATGATCTAGTGAATCAATAGGACGCAATCTAAACACATCTCAAGCCAGCTGTACTGTACTGAGGGACTCTGGCATTTGTGTAGTCCGCAGGCTGCCAATGACTAGAGCTGCTGCTGTTTTATCAGTGTGGACAGGCGTTCCTGAATCCCCACACTCACAGCTGGAGTCCTGGCCTCCCCTTAACCATAGAAACATTACAGCCATGGTCACACACACACACACACACACACACACACACACATGCACGCACACACGTACGCACGCACACATGCACACACACACACACGCACACACACGCATGCACACACATGCACACACATGCATGCACGCACGCACGCACACACACACATACACACGCACGCACACACAAATATTGATACAATAAACGCACACATTTTGATGCAACAAATACAAAAACCTGTTCACACTATTCCCCACATACAGACACACAAACGCATTCACACACACACACACAAACACACACACACACACACACACACACACACACACACACACACACACACACACACACACACACACACACACTTCACAGCAGCGTCTCTGTCTCCCGCCACCCTTCATACCTGTCCTCAGCGGACGTGTGTGTGTCTCCCAGCATCCCTTTCCCAATGCTGCGTGTCTCTCCTCATACAGCTCCAATTAGACACGCAGGCGAGTAGACTCTGCAGCGAGCTGTTGTTGATGCAGATCCATGTCTCCCTCCCTCTCCCAGCCAGCCCCGAGCCTCTGGGCAAGTCTGCAAGACTGGGTTGTGTTTCAGCTGTTACTAATGGTGTAAGTATTGCCAGTGGTTGGGGAAAGCACCATCCAGAGAAATAGTTGTTAAATGTGCCGTCTCTCAGGAAAGGCACCAATAATTTTGTTGCCTGTTTTTTTGTTGTTGCTGTTTTTCGGATGTTTGGACTCCTCTATGAAGCGCCAATTGTGGATAACAAGAATGTCTGTTTTTTATTATTATTATTAACGGGAGTAGGAGGGTCTCCAGTGCATTTCTTCTACAGGTAAGAATTTCAGCAAGAGTTACCGAAGCATTGTGTGAAGGAGGAGTCTTATAAAACAACTAAATAAATATGTACCCCGTGAGTAAACAAAGCCACATACAGAAAGACACACTAGCACAGTGAGAGCAGCCACTTTCTGGCTGTGCTGTATTGTGTATGTCACATACGTTAAATACAATTACAGAGCATACAATGACTTCACTATGACACTATTGACCCACTGCCAGCACAGTGTACAGTCATCATCAAAACAGAATTAGTTTGATTTGCACATCAAACATCCAAGTACACTGGGTGGTACTTTTGGTCTGCCTCATGGTTTTCCCGTAGGTGAGTGAGTGAGTGAGTGAGTGAGTGAGTGAGTGAGTAAGTGAGTGAGTGACTGACTGACTGAGTGAGTAAGTGAGTGAGTGAGTGAGTGAGTAAGTGACTGAGTGAGTGAGTGAGTGAGTGAGTGAGTGAGTGAGTGAGTGAGTGAGGGAGTCAGGGCCCTTGGAAAAGAGCCTGTGTAATGACATGCAAGTACACTAGGTGGGCTCGTGAGTGAGTGAGTGAGTGAGTGAGTGAGTGAGTGAGTGAGTGAGTGAGTGAGTGAGTGAGTGAGTGAGTGAGTAAGTGAGTGAGTGAATGAGTGAGTGAGTAAGTGAGTGAGTGAGTAAGTGAGTGAGTGTGCCAGTGAGTGAAGTGAGTGAGTGAGTCAGGGCCCTTACATAAAATAGCCTGTGTAATCCAGTTGTTTTCTGCCACAGAAAACAACGTTGTTTTCTGCCTCATGGTGTGCCAGTGAGTGAGTGAGTGAGTGAGTGAGTGAGTTAAGGCCCTTGGAAAAGAGCCTGTGTAACCCCATTGTTTTCTGCCACACACACAGATGAACGCTAAGGAGCTGTGAGCTCTGAAGGGAGGACAACCTGCGTGGCAGGAGACATGAGCTCCTGGTAGCCCCTGTGCACCTCAGAGCCCCACAGACATTTTCCTTAATCAAAGCACATCCACAGGCAGCCCACAACAAAGTGAATAAGAATAAATAACTTGAGTGGGGTCTTTCCTGAGGATAATTGTTGTCTGTGAGGAGCTAGAGGGAGAGGGAGGGACTCTTGTGAAGAGAGAGGGGTGGGGTAGAGAGAGAAGGTCCTTGCCATATCCGTGTACTGTGTGTTATTCTTTCTACTGTGTGACCACCAGGTAACGCCATGTTGTCATATGATACAGGATGAATTTAGAGAACCCAATATGGCAGTCTATTCTAAAACTAGGAGGAGTTAGTTTATTTTTATGAAATTGTGTAAAATGTAGCCAACAGAAAGGGGGATGGCCTAATGTGTTTGATGCAGGACTTATAGCGGCCTCTATAGAACAAACTTTAAAGATAATGTGCTTCAAGAGGTAGCAAATTTGATGCGATAATGACTTTCTCTGGCCAAAATACTGGCGATTCAAAACCTCAATTTTAACATGTACAATATTCCATAGGTGGTGCTACATGGCAAATGACCATTTATGGACTGAGTGTATAAACCTTGTCAAGCCCAAGGTACAAATACATTTTCATCTTCTGAATTGCAATAGTTGGCGAGTTATTCTGTGACAAATGATTTCAGTCTCTCTGCCTTTTTGGGGGCCAGGGGGTGGCCAAGGGGGTGGCCCCTGTGCACCAAAACAACTTATTTTGTATCATCCGGATGGGGCTACATCCCCAACAAGTTTAATTTTTTTCAGTGTTCCAGTAATCATCGACACAAAATCAGTGGGGGGAAAAAAACTCAGACTAAGCTAATGCTAATGCACTAGTGGCGGTCATAATAAAATCTAGACAGTGAAACAACAAGAAAATGACTGGTTCAGAATGCAATAACTGAAAGATTGATAATTAGCTGACTCATAAATATAGTGCTCTAACAGATAAAACTAATATTTAGTGCTATTGAAAAAGATATTTTTTTATTTAGTAGATATTTAATCAACATTTACCATAACATTAGTGTTGTCAGCTCGTCCTAGGTTCAAGTATTTCATTGATGTAGAAGCATTCTGGCCTATATTTGATATTTGTATACTATATTTCTCTGTCGTCTATATCTTTTTTACAAGAAGAAATTGGGAACTAGATTCCTGTCAGGTTGAAGAAAAAAGCAAAACAAGACAGAAGACAGCCTGGCCCGGCCTATCTCACAGGAGCTCCGAGCCGCAGAGGAAGCAGAAGCTGAAGATTAGTTGTAGTTACCAGGGATAATGACAACAGCTATCACAACAAGAGGCCTTGGCCGGGGTCGACATATCTCATCACTCCACAAACATCTCGGGAGCCAGAGAAATATGGGTCATTGTACGGCTTATCTCAACTCAAACGTTTTAGCGTTTAGTTTGGTTTGTTCTGGATCCACGGGGCTCTGTGCCTCTGTGCGTCTCATGGTGTCTGAGTGTTGACGTGAGCCACCAGTGGCAGTGGTCCACCGGATTAGATAGCCTCTCCGCAGCACTGGCATGCATGGTTGCATGGGGGCGGGGGTGTATGTGTGTGTGTGTGTGTGTGTGGGGAGGGTGTCAAGGGGAGCCTCAGCCATAAGACACAGCCTGTGTGTGACAGAGGAGTTCAAAGGTGCAACTGGCAGAGGAGCTGTGCCCACTCAATCCCATCCTGCATTATTATTTTACATGATAAGGGGCCTGGGCATTGCTGTCTGCCATTGTTGTGTTATTTTGTGTGAAAATGCTATTTTGGTGTGGTATTAGTAGTGATATTAGGGATATTCTGGAAGAAGGAGTAAGACCGGAGCACTCCGTTTATGATGTTTTTAATGGTGCAGAAGCAATACGGCTGACGTTTCGACGGCACTGCGTCTTCTTCAGAGTCAAACTTTCTCCTTCTTCCAGAATATTGAACAGTGTCCTGGACTGTGAGCACCAATCGAGGTGAAGCGCATCTGACTCCTAGTTACTGATATTAGGGATAGTGTGATATAAATTATATTTTAGTGAATCGAGAATTCATGAAAACAGAGAATATAAAATTAAACAAACTCCCCTGTTCAAGAAAGAACTATTATTGTACAATAAATTAATATATTTCAATATTGAATTGATGATAGAATGAAGCAGGCTTTCAATTTCATAAAAGATAAAGAAACATTCACAGTCACTGGGGTGATTCTTTTTTTTTTTTTGAAGAAAAAAAAAAACATTTACAATTACAGCTCTATGATGTCACAGAAGTTTCTGTGTGGGTGCAGCAACTTGTATCTTCACAGATAGAATGCTGTCAGTGCCATTTTGCTCTGCTAAGACAATGTCACAAAATAGATGAACCCCCATAGTGGCAACACCTTGAGTTTATCAGATAGCGAGAGTGAGAGCAACATTCTGTTGTCAAGATGGATGACTGTGCTAACTCCCCCAAACACTTTTTTTGTGCATTAGCACACAATTAGAGTGGTGATACACACATACACATGCACACAAGCACACACAGGTGCACACATACACACATTTACACACACACACACACACACACACACACACACACACTTCTTCATACATCATGTACCCTGTTGGTCTCATGCCTTCTTGTCCCCACTCGCTGACTGTGTGTGAAATCAGTGTCAGGTCGTCACCATCACATGTCATCTCCAGGGCACATTCTCGAAATCAGAGCTTAGGCAAGCAGTGTCTTGTAAAAGAAAAAAAATAGGGTGAGGTGGCTGGTGAACAGTAGCGGTTTTAGGCACAGGCGAACAGGGCAGCTGCCCGGGGCGCCATTTCATGAGGTTAGCGCCATGAAGTGCTGAGAGGTGGTCTCGTCTGGGGAGTAAAACACTGAAGAACCGCCACTGCTGGTGAACTTCTTCTAGCCATGCCTTTTCTATGTGGTCATGTGATCCTGAGATCCTGTAGATGGGTAATGAAATATAAATTTATTACAAATTCACATTACATTTACACGTCCGTTAAAAAAAAACGCAAATCTGTTCTGTTTTTGTGTGCACAAGAAAAAGATTATCTTTTAAATGTTTTGGGAACAGTGTGCGAATGAGTCTGTGGTTTTATGGACAAGATTAATCAAACTCCTGCTCTGTGGTCCAGAAATAAAAGAATTAAAATGCTGTTGTAGCCATCCTTAGCCATATTTCCCCCAAA
>CM059280.1:5393268-5403268 GCA_030347295.1 Setipinna tenuifilis | reverse complement strand
GAAGTGTTAGCATGACGACAGAGAACAAAAGAGAAGACCAGTGAAGGTACCTAATCAGTGAACGATGATGCAAAGGACTAGCAAATATAATAAGCATTCGGCTTTGACAAAGGTACCACCTGCTTAACCCTTCGGTCTCTGCGGTTACATCAGCACCGGTGTTAGGATTAAACAGGTGACAGGACCGAGCATCAGGTAAAGCAAAGCGTTCCTCGTTGTTACCCCATGTTGCAGCATTTACGGCCTTCAAGCCCATAATTCAGCAAGTCTGTTGTTCAAAATGTTCAACAAAGCTGTCGAGAAAGCTACAAAGGCAAGATTATTACATGGCATAATAGTCCAGACAGGGTGAATTCAGATCATTCCAGTTCGTATGATATAACCATGAATGACAAAAACCTGAACAGAAAAATAAATCCTGCTGAAAGCCATAGACTCTGTGGAGCGCATTACAGCCTCTCGAAAGTAAATGGTATGTACTGAATGTTGCTAAGTTAGAACACCAACAAAAAACAACACCAACAAGAAACTCCAAATCATTTTATAATAATAACAACAATAATAATAATCTTTACTTGTATAGCACAATTCATACATTCAGGATGCAGCTCAAAGTGCTTTACAATTTGGCAAGGTCACAACAAGACAACATTTCTTGCAGTCCACTGGCACCGGAGCAGTTGAACATGAATAACGGGCTTTCTTTTTCAGCTGCATCTGTGCTGCGATACTTCCTGTGAGCTTATGTGAACAGGTGGGGAGATGGAGGCCTATCACAAATTATACAGCTCACTACCCCTGCTCAAGTGCAGACAGACACAGGCAATGAGGAATGGTTTGTGTGACACATCTATTCGACTCAACAGATGTCATGCATAATGTAACAGAGAAATAGAGAGAGACGGTATAATCCATATTTGCAAATGGAAATTCTTCTCTTTTCCTTCATCAGAGCCATTTAAGATACAGCTCCCCACACACACACTGATGCTAAGGTCCTAATAAATTGGGAAATAACATGATTCAAGAACACCATCCTGCCTTCATCATCAGAGGAGCTTAAGCTGTCGTTCCCGAATACACAGTGATGCTTAAAGGGGTCCTTCCGTCAAAAAACACTTTGAGTAGCTCTATTTACAATGTGGTGGGTCACAACAAGCAGTATATGCACGCAGCATTCCAAGACGTGAAATTCGATCCTCATGGTTTTACTGGTCATTGAAGAGTCAAGCTAACCAAAACAAGCGGATCAGAGCAGGCTAAACCTATCTACGTCACTAGGTTGTAAGCCCCACCCAGAGCCATGTATGGAACGCTCACATCCCAGAGGAAGAACAGTGGACAGAAGCTAGGTGAGCGAAAGACACCGGATTTGCCCAATCAGAGGTGCCTTATTGACACGTCATGGATTTTCACGTGGGACACCGGAAAAGCCAGTCGTTCAACCACTAGACCTGTTCTAGCTTACAGAAAACAGCGTCAAACAAGAGAACTAGGACATCATTTTTCACAGAAATGACGCACAATGCATTCAACCATAGTGGCGACACAGAAATATGAATAAAAAATAACGATGGAAGGACCCCTTTAAGTTCTAATCAATGGGGAAATGGCATGCTGGCAGGTTTTGTCATGTTGAAAGCACTGACAGAAGCCCACAATTATTTAGCTTTACTACCACATTTAAAACTAAGCATTGTCAGGTTTTATGCTGAAGGCAACAATGTCAAGAAAAAAAATCCCCCTGTAAAAAAATTCCAATCAGGCCAAAAAAAGCACCCAGAGAACAGACCACTATCCATCATCCCAAAAGCCGCGATTGAAGTATGGTGTTATGCACAAAAGCACATTGTGGGGACACGAATGTTGTCCAGTTTGAAAAAGGTTCTGTGTGCAAGGGCCCATCAATAACTGTGCCTGTGGGGAGCAGGGGACAGCAGATTGCTACAGGATCCCCCCCCACACACACACACACGCACCCCTCCACCAGGCAGGATCAATGGCAGAAAAGGATTTCAATTTACCATTCATTGACATTTAAAGTTTTCCTTCATTAAGCTCCGCGGAAGAGGGGCAGTAATTATCAGGAGAGGGATTGCCTGGGCATAGTAACCTTAGACAGAGGACCTCATTTATGGAGGCTTTGTTGTGGCCGACACCCATCGATTTCGGGCCACGAATAATTTGTTATTTCAAGTGTGTGTAACAGACTAACACAATGCTCTCATGGCCCTGGGGTGTGTGTGTGTGTGTGTGTGTGTGTGTCAGGGGGTGGGGTGGTGGTGTTAGAAAAATCCAAAAGAGGTTGTGGTCAAATGAGCACCTGAAGCACCTGGTTTGAAGTTTAGAGTGGAAAGGGGTGGTAAGAGCAGGCCTTTCACTCTCATTGGATATTCAGCACAAGGGTGAAACCTAATCTCCCACGACCAGGGGTGCTTCACCCCACCTCCGCTCCGCTCCACCTCACCCCCCAACCCCGCCCCCCAGCTCCAAATGCAGCTTACTCCATCAAGCCAACACACAGCATATTGTGCTGAGCAGGCTTGTGTAAGTGTGCAATGCTGTGTATTGTTGCCATATCACGGCACCATATGCTAACGCTGGCACAGGCTTATAAATCACTTTTACAATAACTGTGAGGATGCTCCTGGGTTTCTTGAATGCGTGCAATCTCCAGCTCCCTGCTCTGATTAATTACCCCCTTTAAAACTGCCCTTCCCCTCTCTCTCCTTTTTCCCACACACTATATACCCCTCCTCCTCTTCCTCATCCTCCTCCTCCTCCTCCTCCTCCTCCTCTATTCCCCAAAAGGAGTGTGCCTTTGATTCCTCTTCCATGGCTGCTCCTCCTTTCAAGGATGGTGAAGCAACACCACAGTGAGTTCTTGGTCTGATGCTATCACTGAGAGTATGCCATAGCAGACATAAAGGCCCATAAACCCCTACACACACACACACACACACACACGCACACACACACACACACACCCCGCCTCCCTTTGTGTCCATTGATGTCTGTCCTTTAAGGGTGTTTGTGTGTTTTATTATCTTTAATGAACTCGGGGAGGAGGGGTTTTTTTTTAGCCCCCATTCTTCTTCTTTTCTCTACAGACATAATGAATTAGAGCTGGGCTTCCTCCTGTGCGTTTGCAGCTTGCCAGAGAGCCAAGCACATACTATATCAATGGCTGCCAGTGAATGCACGTAAGCAACGTCTCCACAGGGACTTCCCTGTAGTATAGTATGCAAAAACTTCCTACATTGACTCCACCACAGTGATGCAGTTTGCAAAAGGTTCAATGGTATATCCTATAGGAAATATATATACACAAGTATTATTCTTAAACTTAATTAGAGGACATTTTGTGTGAAATGTTTGTGCATGTATCTTAATCAACTGAGCTTCCAGGCTCCACGCTTTACCTATTGGTGAATACTTGGTGGTGGTTACTGATTTATTGAATACCTTTACTACCTAGAGTACGTCGACTTTAATGCCTCCTCCTCCTCCACTCCTCCAGCCACCATTACCAGTTGGTCCCTATCTTGTCAATGGGGGCAGGCTCTCACCCCTTGCCATCTCCAATGGCAGGATATGCAAACCATCCATCGGACATTTTACTTAACATACCTACACTGTGCTACCTGGTACATGAGGCCCATTGGGGAGGGGGAATATGATGTGAGTGTGGGGTGGGGGTGGGGGTGGGACAATTTGGGCCTGGCCCTTTAGGACCTCGGGCCCCCTGGGGCTGGGCCTGGTAGGCCCGTTGTAATGATCGCCTCCTGATGACATCACGTGTTGTTGCCCCCTCTGGTGTGCTTCTGATACCACTTGCAGAGTGTGTGTGGGTGTGTACATGCTATCGATCCAGAAAAAGGACTGTAAGTCGTATTTGTTAAAATACCACAGACCATGTCCGCCCTATGCCTTGTCATAGTATCCTTCTTATAATAAACGAAGAACAGCATTTTTCCTTCGTGTCCGGCTGAGTTGTATCAAACTTTCTGGGGAAAACCGTGGGGATCTATATAGCCAGATTCTTACACCGTTCATGAAGCCACCCCTGGTCTGTGGTCTGCTAGAAGACATTTAAAAGACAATTAGTGATTCATTACCTGGTGTCACTGTACGTGGATGAAGGATTGCACTCTTGATATTTCGCGAAGGCACTTTTAAGTTTACTGCCAGAGTTCAATATTTGTGATGTGCAGTGCCACCTAAAAAGCTATTTGTTTCTCACAAGAGTCAAGGTGTATTAAAATAACATAAAAAACATACTATATTAGACACATCAGGCTAGAGTAGATTAGAAACACTGCATGAAGTACATACTGTAGCACAAGTGTACTACTCCCATGTACACTTTAAACATATCAGATCATACATGTAGCATGTTACCTTTCCAGCGGACACTTTACTCTGAGCTTATTATACATCCTTATAGTAAAATGATGTGTTTGCTGCCTGAATGCCTACAATAAGGCCATTGAAACCCCATGGAGCCCTGCAGAGGAGGACTGGGGAAGACAAAGCCCATCAAAGAGGTAACCATGTGGAGATGTCAAGAGCGGGCTTCTGTCTGCAACACACTACCTGCTGAGCCAGGACAGGCAGTGCCAATTCACACTAAAGCGACTCCATTTCCCTTTTACATCCAGACAGGAATTTAGACCTCAGACCTCCTTGCAAGCCTGAATTATTTCATTTCCAGTATCCGGTGGTGGTGAAAAAAAGTGGCCATGTTCCAGGGTAGGGCAAAAAACAAGACAATAGCTTCCCTATATTTTCCTGTACACACACTACTGGAGTAGAGAACTGAGAAAGGAGCAATCAAGAGAAAAAAGGGGGAGAGAGAGAGAAATAGAAAGAGAGAAATGGAGAGAAGGCGCGAGGTGGAGAGATGAGGTGGGGGGGGGGGGGTAGAGAGAAAGATGGAGAGAAAGGGAGGAAGAGAGGGAGTGAGGTGGAGAGATGAGATGAGGTGGGTGGGGGGTAGAGAACAGTGTTACACCATTCTCAGGTCTTTTTTAGACTCTTGTTACACAAACATGTCTGTCTTCACAGGCATCTTCAGGAGAAAGCGTCGAGGCTCTGAGGCTCTGACAGTTTACCAACACTCTCTCCCGCGATGCACACATAACCAACAGCTTGAGGACAGGGCTGAAAAATGCCGATGCAGTTAGTGACAGCTTTGAAGGGGAGGTGACAAACTGAAAACACAGTGTTTCACATCGTCATCACGGCCCAGCAACTTGACGCCAGTCACTTGCAGGTAAGGGCAAAACTAATGGCACTTTAATATCACAGTGGCTTAACGTATTATCATCAACAGCTGAGGCATCGCAGCACACAGAAAGGCTATCATTATTACGGGCTAATGGAGACAGTCTTTCAGGCATGGATTGTCACACAAAGCATGCCATCGAAGCCAGCTGTTCCCCAAGCATTAGTATTTGCTGAAAGTACTTATTTACAGATGACAACGCTATTTAATGCCCAGATGGGCAAATTGGGGGCTGGAGGGCGTTGAGGAATATATATGCATAGGCAGATGTCCTGAAACAAAAATACAATACAATACATTGGAAAGTGTATGTTTTAGTGCTAGTACACCCTATGCTGTTGCTGTTGCCTGAAACAAAAATACAATACAATACATTGGAAAGTGTATATTTTAGTGGTAGTACACGTACACCCTGTATGCTGTTGCTGTTGCTGTGTCATGCTGAAAATAACTGCAACAGTTCATATTGCAGAGCTTCCTGGGCGAAGAGGAGATGGTGCCGCAGCAGAAACTTCCCCATTCTCCTAGATGGACAGATGAAAGGGAGGCTTCCTCTCCGGAGGGAAGCCACAAGCATCAAATCTGTCTGGCCTCCATCTCCCTCCTCTAATTCCCCTTACAACTCTATCTCTGCCGAGCAGAGCAGAATACCAATTCCATTGATCCCACATCAAAAGCACATTTGCAATACCACTGCCGTAACAACTGTGCTTATGTAGGTGAAATGTTCCAAATGTTGCTCACCATATGAGCGTATATAGTGATTTAATTACTCAGGTAATTGACTGAATGTTATCAAGTGAAATAAAACGGATACTGATCCATCATAACAAAGCTTACTATATGAGTCTAAATTGTGATTTAACAACTTGTAATTAACGGGTTGTAATGACCTTAAAGAAATACTGATTTTTTCTTTGTTTTTGCATTTTAATCCAGAATATTGGAATATGTTTTAAATGCTCCACCTCTAAAAACAATAACCCACCCTACCTGCCCTGAATTGACCCGACTCGGTCTTCTCTTGCAGGTGATGATTGCACGGAGAGCCTGCCTAAGAAAGGGCAGCGAGGGCCATGATGTGAAAACATCCATGATGAGTGATGTCCTTGTCAGGAGCGGACTGACAGCGAGCGAATGACGTGGCCCTTGGATGTGATGGCCAGGGTGTGATGCCCACATGGTGAACTTCAGCCTCGTCCAGAAAAAGACAAACACCGCTAGCCTGTCAGGATGAACGTGCGGAGCCTACATAGCAGCCCGTCCGTCACTCGACACACACACACACACACACACTTACTCACTTGCCAAGACTAAAAGAGAGAGATAGCACAGGCGTAAAAATCAGAAATGCACTGCAGATGTTGCTCCGCAGTCTGGGTTAAAATGAACTTGTGAAGGAGGAGGAGGTTCATGGCTCGGGCAAGGCCATCATAACGTTAGCTTGATAGCATAATTGCCTAAGTCATTTTTTTGTGTTTTTGGAAAACAAGAAAAAACACATTTTCTAAAAATCACATGCATATTTTTTATTGATATTTTCACAGAACATTCATGTAGATGCGAGAAAAAGTTTGGAAAAAGAACAAAACCGAACATCATTTTTTTTATCAAATAAAAGTGACTTAGGCAGTTTTGACGTATGCAAAATGGCTGAGAAGAGCAGAAAAACTGCCTAAGTCATAGGCATAATCTGCCTAAGTCAAAATGATTGTATAAAAACTGCCTAAGTCCAATGGTAAAACTGCCTAAGTCATAGGCATAATCTGCCTAAGTCAAATTGATTGTATAAAAACTGCCTAAGTCCAATGGTAAAACTGCCTAAGTCAAATGAATGACTTAGGCAGCTATGTTTTTTTTACTTTTATGAGTGTTGTGATTGGCCAATGACATATGCAGACAGACAGGATGATGCAGAAGTGGTAGGGGAGTAAAGTTGTGCAAAAATCTCAATTTGACCAAAAAATGACTTAGGCAATTATGCTATCAAGCTAACGATAATATGAAATGTAAGCACTACAAATGTAGCACTGTAGGCCCTAATATTGCAACGCCCCGATCCAGTGTGCAACACAAAAAGAAAAACTGTCTGTGTTGTCTAATAATGTATAGGCTGTGCATGAATGATCGCGTAGACAGCGAGTGAATCATTTAAATCATTCCAGATGTTCCCCCATCTTTTGACAAACAACTCCTTCTGCTCCTCCGACGCCTGGAGAAAAGCACTCTGCATAATGAGCACTTGATAAACCATCACCACACTCGCTGTCTCTCTTAGCTTTGTGTTAGGAAGCACTCCTGCAAAAGCATGATCCTGTTGACATGCAACAAAGCCGCCTGTGCAATGCAAACACAAGCTTCTGTAAAAACACTTCTTACCCAATGTTGTAATCTACTGTATGTGTGTGTGTGTTACAAAATGTGTTAAACGTTTTACATGTGTTATAGTAACAATTACATGCGTGGCTCTAGTGTGTGGCCCATAAATTATGTTTTTTCATTCTTAACACACAGTTTTTAAGATACGGGTTGGTGGAAATCTTCACATAGGAAGGTGAATATTTTTTACTAAGAAATATCTGAGTGCATGTTGACCTGATCTCATGGTGAAAGTAAATTTTTCATGACAGATTGCTGGCATATTCGATCAGAGTGAGCTGAGTTGAGGCTCACCTTACCTGCCTTGTGAAGTTTGTTTGAGATAGTTTGAGAGCAAATCCATTCTTTGCCCCCATCTTTGGCTTGGAGAAAAAAGATTGACTGTCGACCATAGACTTTTCTATACCCCAAGATTTGCTCTGCTCTTTTGCACACAGTGCTGAATTATGGTCTAACACTATGGGTGACCAGACGAGGGAACTGTCAGTGAAGAGTGAAGACCAGGACACAGTGTAAGTTGAAAACATTGACATTTATTTATTTATTGATTTAGAGGTTATACATTTCATGATAATTTATGGTAGTATTATCATATTATTGGCAAAGATACTATATTTTAATTGCATCTTGATACATAAATACAAAATCTGAGGTAGGGCCTCAATAATTAATGACATTTAAAATAAACTATGCATTTCACATATATGATCATTTTCTTTTTCTGGCACAGGATAAAACTTTTTCATTATATATTTATTATACTCTATTTTTTTTAAACCAAAGAATGCCATGGTCTGTTTGAGGTACACGTCTGTATCCATAGGCAGATGTACCTCACATAGAACACAGAAATATATGACATTACCCAAGTAATTAGAAATTTAACCTATGCAGTGATAGGTCCACAATAAAGTGCCAAAAGACACAACATATAGTACATTTGAGATTTGATATATATGACAGACTATAAGCTACTCTGTATCTTTATGTTTGAAATACATACAGTAATCTAATAGAAGAGGACATCTATAAGGCCAATGGTCACCTGAAGATGTGTTGTAACGTATTGGCAAAGATTAATGACCACTAAAATGGAACATGAGTGGCAGTATCTCTGTCTCCTAAACACATTTATATATATATATTATATAATGCATTTGTCCTATTTTCATCCATATTCTGCTTTCATTTAGAAACCCTTCGCGACAGTCTCCTTCTTTGGTTACTTACTGCCCAGTGTTGTCCTGTAGGCATAAAAGTGATGACTCTCATCGCTGTGAAGGTGGGGGGGTGGGGTTGGGGTTTGGGGGGGGGGACGCATTACACTATCGCCCCCCTCACTCGCTCATGGACGGAGATGAGGGGAGGGTTCATCAGCTCAAGCCAAGCGGCAGGTGAGAGCACACATGCAAGGGTGTTTTTTCGGGGGTAACAGGGGTGGGGGTGTGACAACCACACATGGGATTAAAGGAACACAGCAACACAAACAGCACATGCAAACCAGATAACTATTCACCGCGAGTATTTGATTAGCATCACTGAATAGGCCCTAACGACAAAAATACAGCAATACAAGGACTGATAAACGCATTCCAACCAGCACCTATGGCAACTTTTAAAACTACTGGCCAAAGTCGTAAACACAATCCTGAAAAGCTTTACCTCAGGAATATAAGCTGCTTTTAGGGGTCTGTGTTTTAGATAATCGGGGGTTAATCGGGGGCCCAGTTTAACCAGTTGCTGTGAAACAACTGGAGCATCCCAGTAACACACACTGCTGGCTGTTTTTTTTTTCTTTTCTTTTCTCTTTTTCTTCTTGAGGATTGATGAATAAGTAACTAAGCTGAATCGCTGCTTCAGTCATCCAGCCCCTCTGGCATCTGTCAGAGAATTTGTTTTCAGGTCAGAGCCACAAGGGTGGTCTGAAAGGCAACCATTTAAATAAGTGATAGTGTACTATATAAGGAGCAGTCCACAGATCCACAGATATGTGTGTCTGTGAGGGGGGTCCACCACAGATACATTACAGTTACCATCCTTTCTGTATGACAGCCCACTCAAAGGCCAGCCTGGCTGGGTAGTAGCCAGCACTGATGGAATCAGTTATGTCTACACCAACATACACACACAGGCACACACACACATACATACATACATGCACACACACACACACACACACACACACACACACACACACACACACACACACACACACACACACACATACATACACAGATACATACCAACAGACACACACACACACACACAAACACACACACACACACACACACACACACACACACACATATACATACATACCCAAACATGTACAGA
>CM059280.1:5343268-5388268 GCA_030347295.1 Setipinna tenuifilis | reverse complement strand
TCTGGGCGGAGCCATGCAGACCAGTTTGATGCAGTGTGCAGCGTATGGTCTGTGCACTGACAGGTGGTCCCTCTACCCCTTCAACTTCTGCAGCAATGCTGGCAGCACTCCTACGCTTATTTTAAAGACACAGATATAGATCGATAGATAGATTATAAGATATAATCCTGAGCACATGCACTCAACTTCTTTGGTCGACCATGGCGAGGCTTGTTCTTAGTAGAGCCTGTCGTCTTGAAGGGCTGTATGGTCTTGACCACTGTGCTGCAGCTCAGTTTCAGGGTGTTGGCAATCTTCTTATAACCTAGGCCATCTTCATGTAAAGCAACAATTTTCTTTTTGAAATCCTCAGAGAGTTCTTTTCCATGAGGTGCCATGTTGAACTTCCAATCACCAGTATGAGAGAGTGTGAGAGTGATAACACCAAATTTAACACAACGTCTACCCATTTACACCTGAGGCCATGTAACACTAATGGATAACATGACACCAGGGAGGAAAAATGGCTAATTGGGCATAATTTGGACATTTTTACATAGGGGTGTACTCACTTTTGTTGCCAGTGGTTTAGACATTAATGGTTGTGTGTTGAGTTATTTTGAGGGAACAGCAAATTTGCACTGTTATATAAGCTGTACACTGCCTACTTTACGTTGTAAAAAAAATATTATGTCTTTAGACATCTCCCATGGAAAGATATAATAAAAAAAGTACAAAAATGTTAGGGGTGTACTCACTTATGTGACATACTGTATATTTATTTTATTTTTTTATTTAAATGTGTTGTAAAGGTAGAATTCCGGAATTCATTCTATGGTGTTCATTCTCTGGCAACACTAGCATGTTCACTGGTGGTGTAGCTAAAATAAGAACAGGAGACAACAGGATGCTTGCTTCACTGAGCTGTTTCAACGGTAAGCCTTGTCCAGACCAGTGTGCCGTTGTTGAATCTATAAATAGTTTATTGTAAAACGGCACATTTCTCTGAACGGTAATTTTCAGTACACAGAAGTTCTTCCTCTTTGCACATCTACGCACAGGCCCACCCTCCCCACCCACCCACACACACACACACACACACACACACACACCCACACACACACACACAAGTCAGCAAAGGTTAGTCTCACAGCAGCTGATGACAGAACGCCGCCCTGGCCTAGTTTCCTCATAACCTAAAAACATTTCACAGGACTGTGCGTGTGTGCGTGTGTGTGTGTGTGTGTGTGTGTGTGTGCATGGCGGCTCAACTCTGTGCTCAGAGACCCAGTTAAACGAGGCCCTTTGTAATTCTTTCTTTCCACACGCGACCCGAAACCACAGAAGAAGAATGTCCCCTTGGCTTTAATGGGAAACATTAACAGGCAGAACAGGTTTATTTCTAAAGCACATTCAACATAAAAAAGGCCAATTCAAAGTCCGTTATATAAACATTTGGGAAAAGGCACAAAAGCTAATGCATAAAACCCTGTTTAGATAAAAGACAATGTTGTCACACTAAAAAATGAAAATAGGAAAAGAGAGGTAAAAGGGAAAGTAAAATAATATAACAGTAGCAATGGCAGTCCTTGTGCCTTGGTGGCGCTCCAGCCCAGCCCAGCCCAGCCTTACCTCTCTGAAGGATCCGGGGGCGAGATGCATCTTAATGGCGAACATAATGGGGATCCAAATGACAGAACAGATGACCATAAGCCAGCCCAGCACCATGGACCAGGTGGGGTAGGTGTAGTCCTCGTACGTCATCACCTTCCACTGGTACAGACTTATAGCCAGGATAAACTAGTACAGGAGGGGGAGGGTAGAGAGAGAGATGGATGGAGAGAGGGAGGGAGGGGGAGAAAGAGAGAGAGAGAGAGAGAGAGAGAAAGACACAGGGAGAAGAAGGGGTGTTGGGGGGGGGGGGCAGGAAAAGCAACATTAGTATGATGTGCATGGTGGGCATCACCCACCCCCCCACCCCTCCCAGACTTAACGAGCCTTCCCGGGAGAGGAGGAGATGAGGGAAGAGGGGGTGTCTGGGTGGGTGTGTGTGTGGGTGCAGGAAGCTGGAATGGCCAGCCAGACAGGCAGGGAGATAGGCCTGATGCATGCACGTGTCCTGTGGAAGCCCACAGGTCGTTTATTAGTGGACGCCCGTCATTAAGGAGCCAGCCTACACACTGGCACTCAGCCTGTGTCATCGTGTGTGTGTGTGTGTGTGTGTGTGTGTGTGTGTGTGTGTGTGTGTGTTTTACAAATGCCTGATTTTCTTTTCAGAGCCAGTGAGAATGTAGGTCCAACAGCAACTCAGTCTCACTGAGATAGACTGATGCCCTGGCATGTAATTTTACTTTAAACTAGAAAGCAATTTGGGCCGAAAGAAGGCCTGTTTTCTTCTGAGGGAAACACTTACTGCCAGCGGTCTGTTTTTTTTTTCTTTCTTTCTTTTTTTTGTTGTGCAGTGAATTTGGACGGTGCATAGAGGGGGAGGAAATAGAAACTTGTTGTGTGCGCACACACACACACACACACACACACACACACACACAGGATGGGGCTGTGGATGGGGGACCATTACGTATGGATTGGACCTACTGTGAGGATGGTCGGCGTGACAAAAGCCCAGCAGATTCTCCAAAACTTGTTTGGCTGGAACCCAATCATCATTTCAATGTCTTCACAGAACCTCTGCAACCCTGAAAAACACAAACAGGAACTTTGTGGAGAGAGAACTGCGAGAGCAACAAATAACAAATCGCACCATTAGACATCAATTTGACAACATTCAGAAGAGTTCGAACCAGAAACAAAGTGGAATGGGAGAGGTGACCCAGTTTATTTTGTTTGGGGGAGATGGGGAAAAAAAATCTGTTAAAGAATCTGCTGTCTTCCAGGAAATTAAGTACAAGCTGGGAGGTGGCAACAATGGCTTCCTTGAAAATAGCGGGAAAATGTATGTTTCTTAGATTGACATTAAAGCACTTCAGAGAGCACTTCATAATGTGTGTCAGCGGGGAAGAGGCCACTCAATAACCTGAATGAGAACAGAGACCCCTAGTGGCTACACTCGGAAATGCACTTCTAATGGTCCATTCCAACAGCGTTATTATTTAATGAGTGGAATTTAAATTTTTCATCTGTTTAATTTTGTACATCTTGTGCAGAACAAAAAGTTAATTCGGTATGAGAATGTGTCTTCATATCACCACATTTAGCATAATGACCTATTTTGCATGCAGCTCCAAGTGAACAGAAAACATATCCTTTGAAAATTAGCTCTTTAAAATGATGTACATCACAGGACAGTTTAACACATTTGTGGTGGTACTACAGTTGAATATTTAGAGTTCATTATTCCTGAAGCTTACATTATTTATTCCGACTATCAAGTCAAAGCGATTGCTCCATATGGCTAACCGTGGAAAACTGAATTTTCCGTATAAAGTACTTCTACTTCTATTCATCTAACCAAATTTACCTGTGATAAAAATGAAGTCTAATATTCTACACTGAAAATGCACCTATTTCTCCACTGCAGAGTATCAGCCTGTGTGTGATCAAGCAAAAACATTTTTTTTGAGGTTTTGTGCACAGAAAAATGAAGTACAACTCCAGGGGAGAAAAAGAGGAGAGAAAACACCTCCCTCGGGGCAAACAGAAACACACACACACACACACACACACACACAGGTTATTTTTCAATGTCTCACCATAAATGTACGAGATTCCAACCAGCTCAAATATGGCGATGATGACCAGAGAGTAGGAGGCAGCAAAGGTGTCCACGAGCTGGAGCATATACATGCCACTCTGGAAATGACACATGTAGACACACACACGCACGCACACACACACATGCGCACACAGACACACATGCATACACAGACACACATGCGCACACACACACACACACACAAACACACACACACATACACACATACACACAAACACACACACACACACACACACACACACATACGCACACACACACACACACACACACACACACACACACACACACACACACAGACACACACACAGGCACACACAGACACACACACACAGGGGTGGGGGGGAGAGAAACCATGAGAATCTCAGTTGTATTACTGACCTAGTTAGTGCACAACTACCTTCTTCCATTCATTTAAAACGTAACTGTGGCAGCCTCAGGATTGACCTTTAAAAACACACATTCATCATCACCTATTACGCATGTACAGTATACACCATATTAAACAAACACACACTCTAATTGATTGCAGCCCCTCTAGCATCGTTTACTTGTGTATTCTGGTTGGCACCTCGAGGGACTCATTCATGTTCATTAAGGAGACTCTGTCTGCCACAGGTGTGTTATATGGAGTGCTGTGACAGTCTCTGCCCATGTGTTAGATTCATGTCCTTCATTAGGTGACAGATTTAAGGGGGAATAAGACGCTGCCAACCCATATTCTGTCACCCCTCTTTCTCCTGTATTTACTTCCTTCTTTATTATGTGCATATGTGTGTACATGTATATAACATATATACACCAAATCTACCCTTCTGGGTATCAATAAAGTCACCTTACCTTACCTTATATAACATATATACATATACATGTTTCCTCTTTATTTCTTCCCTCCCCATTCTTTTCCTCTTCCTCCTCATCCCCATCTTTCACCTAATTCTACACAAGCACTGACAGTGCTTCTCAGCAAAAGGTGCCTAGTGTCCTCAGTCTATATATATATTTAAGCAATATAACACAAATAGGAGTGAGGGTGTTTGTTCATATTCTCACGGGTGTGTTTCTGCCGTAGGTAACCACACCTGTGAGGATATCTACGAACACCCTCACTCTGACTCATGTTATATTGCTTTTACTATATACAACAGTTCCACTGCCAACACAATTAGTGTATTGACACAATTTTAACATTTCGTTTTAAGTTTTATTTCATTGTATTTCAGTTCGCTCCAGTCACCGCTCTACAAAATTGCTCCAGTTCGAGTTAACGGCATCTGTGGTTGCTACGTAACAAGTGTCCTACATGTTGATTTGGACATTCCCCTGTGTTGTGCAGCCGCTGAGATATGATTGTTGTCGCTGTTCACAGTCCAAAGTAGGCCTAATGCACAGCTGCTGTTCTGCAGTCTTGGATGTCTTGTTAAAGTCTTGTTTAATGGTTACGTTTTATCTTCTGTGTGTCAGTGTTTGTCAACTGTGAAGAGTCATCCATGTTATACCGTGGGATATCCTCACTGCTAGTGATGCTTAGAATGCGCCTTGTCCAATCAAAAAGGGTTAAACAGTTTGACCAGACCTAACTGTTGTATAAATATATATATAGTATATTGTCGGCCATTATCCCTTCCATACATATATTTTTTTCTATACATTTATATGTTTTATCGGAAAAACTCACGAGTCTTATAATTTAATTATGTTACACATATCTGAAAAGTGGCCATAATGTATAGACAAATCATAAATTAGGATTAGCACTGAAAATTCATGGAATTAATGGATTTTCTGTAAGTTTTTCCTAATATGGCGGCCCAGCTAGTGTGGATGCTGTGTGCTGCTGTGGTGATCATTACAGTACCTCGGTGATCATGGGGAATCCCAGGAAGAAGAAGCACAGGCAGCACACCAGCGTAAACAAGGGCTTGTTCTTGCGCAGGATCCTGGGAAACTCGTCGGACACAGACGTCACAATGGTCTCGATAGTGGCGAACTGGGGAGAGGGAGGACAGGGAGAGAAAATATATATATGAGGAACAGATGGATGGATGGAGAGAGAGTGTGTCTGCAAAGACAGATAGAGAGAGAGTGAGAGAGAGAGAGAGAGAGAGACAGGGTGTGTGTGTGTGTGTGTGTGTGTGTGTGTGTGTGTGTGTGTGTATGTGTGTGTGTGTGTGTGAGAGAGAGAGAGAGAGAGAGAGAGAGAGAGAGGGTGTGTGTGTGTGTGTGTGTGAGAGAGAGAGAGAGAGAGAGAGAGAGAGAGAGAGAGAGAGAGAAAGAGCATGAGTGAGTGAGTAAGTGAGTTTTTTGAGTGAGCTAAAGATAGTGCACATTAACACTGGTGGATTCTAGTGGGTGGCTGGGTGCACTAGCCCTTGCCAAATCTCTCCCCCTGACTGTGTGAAAAATCGCACGACCCGAGGCTAGAGATTTCACTAATTAGAGTTCTCACATCATAAGGAATGCTGGCGGGCAAGGCCACAAATGGGAGTTAAGGGTTTACAACTCTTAGATGTCTTAACCTCTGGCACACATAACTAATGCTCTCTGGACAACATTATTACTCTCCAGGTGCTCTATAAGAAGCCATTAGACCAGTGGTTCTTAACCTGGGTTCGATCGAACCCTAGGGGTTCGGTGAGTCGGTCTCAGGGGTTCGGTGGAGCCTCCGCCGCAGAGGTCAAGATACACATGACTCATCATGCACTGTGTTGGTTTTGTTATTTGAACAAGGTGATGTTAATGCATGGTTCATTTTGTGCACCAGTAAAAAAAATCATATTTTATTTTTTACTAATGAAGGGTTCGGTGAATGAGCATATGAAACTGGTGGGGTTCGGTACCTCCAACAAGGTTAAGAACCACTGCATTAGATGTTGCTATCTAGATATTAAATAGCCAAAAATGTTATATTATACGGAGACTAGCCAGTGAGTAAACCTGACAGTCTGCACTCTTTTATGTCTGTAGAGGCTGTAAAGGCTGTAAAAGTTTTTCACAGATCTATGGAAAGCAATCTAATACATCTCAGTTAACCTGGTGGTAAACACTCATGCACCTCAGAGAGCGATTAAAAGTATCTTCTCAAAGGTAAGTGTTACATTGTTAGTACTTAATGTACAGCCTCAAAGAAAATAGTTCAAGATGCTATGTGCTTCTATCAACTATCTCCTAGTCTTATTTAGGGACATTTTTTACCTGTCTTTTATTTAAATACCCTTAACAGTAAAATCATTCAAGGTCATCTTTCTGTCAAATGACAGAGCCCCATTTAATAGAGAGCTGAGTGAGGGGAAAAAACAGGTTGCTATGCAACAGCAGACAGCTCAGGCAGGCTATCATAGAGCAGAGGGATTTCGGCAGAGAGCAAAGAGGCATCCACACACAGATGAAATACAGGGCTCGCCTACTGACCAATCCCACGGCAGCCTGTAAGCGTAAGCCAGGCAGCCATATTATCTTTATCCTGTTGGTGTCTTCTGGCAAGTCCATTAGTCTTCAAGTGGGTGTGTGCTCATGAATAACCATAAACATACACATATCCATATACATGTGGAAGCAGATACAGAAGCATGCATGCTCACACATCCACACACACACACACACACACACACACACACACACACACACACACACACACACACACACACACATACAAGGCACAGTGACATTAAGATACACACACCCATATATATGCACCAGCATTCATTCACACAAGAAAACACACACACACACACACACACACACACACACACACACACACACACACACACACACACACACACACACACACACACACACAGCTGCAGTTACCATAGTATCGAGCCCCAGCGTGAGCAGCATGAGGAAGAAGATGATGGCCCAGAATGGGGACAGTGGCAGTCTGGTGAGGGCTTCTGGGTACACCACAAACGCTATGCCCGGACCTGCACAAGGGAGTTACATGGAGCACACATAAGGCTATGACTTCAAACTGTTCCAGCTGCCAAGCAGCACGATCTGTGTCACATCTATATATGCTGTATCTCTGCTGACTGCCCATGCTGTGTCTCTATATCTTACACTAGCAGCACACACATCCTGAAATACTAATTTAATGTCAAGACTTCATATACATATACATATACATATACATATACATATACATATACATATACATTCCAGTCCAGTTACAGGTGGAAAAATAACATCAGTTTTTTTACTGGCTTTGCTTTGTATTTAAGGTTTTATCTGTCAGGTTAAGTTGTTGGTACTGGTTGCACAGAGAAGTCAGCTTAGCATCTCTCAAAGCGTAGAGAGGTGTTAACAGTACCGCATCCTAATGATGGCATCACCTCTGGCAAGTCCTGACATTCAAACAGACACACACGCTTCCCACAGGTCATGGCCCCCAGCAGCTACTGTTACTTGTGACACTTGATCCTATTAAAAAGGTGCCAGCTCAGTAACATGGAGCGTTATCACACCACACAAGACACCACTCTATGGAAACTATTTTTAAACTGTCTTTAACCTCTTAGGCAACATGGTCTCTCTCTACAGAGGAACATCTCTCACTAACACTGGCAGAACAAAAGAGTCTTTCTTTACTGTTACATTACAACATTACAAAAAGATGTGCCAATATATCACACCTTGGGCATAACATTTAAAAAAAAACATACACACACACTTGGATGGGTGGTGTTCTTGAAAGTGTTAAACAGACCAACATATAGATTCAACACGCCACTGTGCAGATACAGTTGTGCTCATAAGTTTACATACCCTGGCAGAATTGATTATTTCTTAACCATTTTTCAGAAAATATGAATGATAACCCAAAAGCACAAAACATTTATTTTACTCATGGTTAGTGTTGGCTGAAGCCATTTATTGTCAAACAACTGTGTTTACTTTATTTAAATCATAATGACAACAGAAACTACCCAAATGACCCTCTGAAAATGGTTAAGAAATCATTCATTCTGCCAGGGTGTGTAAACTTAAGAGCACAACTACATATTATGAGGTACTACACCATTGAAGATAACTGAAACTATATGGAACTACAGACGAATCCTCTACAGTATCTCAGATATGACAGAAGTCATACAGCCTTTTATATGAGGTGTCTGGTGCTTGGACACATTCCCCTTTCCATTACCTTCATCCGCCACCTTCTCTATGGGGACCTTCAGCTCGTGGGCCATGAAGCCGATGACAGAGAAGATGACAAATCCAGCAAATATACTAGTGGCACTGTTGGTGCAGGTCACTATGATGGTGTCCCTATGGGGGAGAAGAAAGGAAGGAATCACCACACCTCTACTCCACACTTATAGACAGACAGACAGATAGTAAGTCTAAGACAGGCAGACAGACAGACAGACAGACACAGACAGACAGACAGATGGACAGAGAAATCGGCAGTCGGACGGACGGACAGACAGACAGACAGACAGACAGACAGACAGACAGACAGATAGATAGATAGATAGATAGATAGATAGATAGATAGATAGATAGATAGATAGATAGATAGATAGATAGATAGATAGATAGATAGATAGATAGATAGCCTTATTAAACCCAAGCAAAAACAACACACTTAGCATACAGACCTGCCAAAAAAGGCTGCGGCTCATGTCAAAAGTTAGAAGTGGATTTTTAAATTAGGGCTTTGGTATGGGTACTGTGTCTGGAGATCTCTGCATAGACTACTTTACACCGAGGAGCCTTGGCATTGAAAACCTCACAGAAGTAAAACTCTGGTAATTATTCCAAAACATCACAAAACAGCATTTGTTACTCTTCTTAAAATAGTCCCTGTTTAGAATTTCATGTCTGCAAGTGGCACAGATACAATGAACCCCTACAACTGTGACGTCCTATATTTCTGTGTCTGGCGATTGTGATGTCTCTAAGTGGGCCAAGGTTATTTCTAATTCAATTGATAACTAGTGTCCTCTAGTGGAACTTGGAGGAACCAGACTCTCAAAGTCTACATGCCTAGGGCCAACGGCAGGATTAGTGTTTGTATCTGTGTACTTAGGTGCGCAGAGACCAGACTGTCCACCAAGCATGAAATTGGAACTGGCCAATATTCCTAGGTATAGTGACTGGGTGTATATAGACTCAGGGAGTCTATTGGTATTGCCTGAAATGTTCACTCATTTTACCACACAGTACACTGTGTATCACAGTGTATCAGTTCTGTTGGCTGCTGAATCATTACACACCACGAACAAGTGAATGTTGATATAGCAAATGTTCATTTGTTATGCCTTTTTTATTTAGAGAACCCTGTAATGCTGGGAACCTAGAAATACTGTATTAACTTTTTAATAGCAGTTTCATGCCAAGAGTGATTAAGCTGTGCCAAAATCTATGCATGACAAAAGAAAATGGCATTTTGCTCATCAAGTCCTTGCCTCCTGTCCCGAGATCTGTGTCTCAAGACTTAATTTGCCCCAAGCATATAATTTTATTCATGTTTCCCTCTCATTGGCCTAGTGCAAGAAAATGTGTCCATTTGGCTTGACCATATTATACAGTACACATTTCTGATTTATGGTAAAAAAAATAATAATAATACAAGATATCAAGCCAATATTTGTATTTACAGACAAATAAGCAGTAAATATGGGGTTAGGAAGGAGAGGACTTGGGTTACCTATAGCAGTTATTGTGGAACTTGTTGTAGGAGGAGAGAGTGATGAGCCCTCCCCAGGCGGCCGACAATGAGAAAAAGATCTGGGTTGCAGCATCCTTCCACACCTGTAGGGGGCACAAGCGAACTTTATGCAGCAGTGCTCAAACAGAGAAGCAGGACACTGCATCTGCATTGAGATGCAGCCATGGAGTTTTTTTTACGTCTAGGTTGTCATGCTTGCTTTTTTTTTTTTTTTTTAACAAAATGGCCTTTACACAAATGCCCTTTATCATTCACATTTTTCATCAGAAAGAGCACAAATTAATCATTATATCAAAAGGCCATGAGGCCTTAGAATGAAAAAAAAAAACAAAGAAGCATGCTTGACACCCTATGTTACTATGACTGGGTGCTTAAACTTTCCGAAAATTAAAGCATAGACTCAGAAAAATTAAGCAAGCACTCAGTAGTTTTTTGTTTCACTCTGAAATTACCATAACTCACACACTGAAGAAGGATGCCAGCCCAAAACGAAATTTGTGAAGCAATTAAAAGTGTAACAAAACCTGCCATGTGCTTGCTTTATTTTTGTAAGTCTCTGCCTTTTATAGAACTAAAATTTACTAGCCAGTTTCCACCCTAAACCCCAAAGAGCAGGACACCCTGGTCTCTGCTGAGATTTGATTATGTCACTGCTCTGTGTTTTGCATATTATTATTATAAGTATTCCAAAAGAACTTGTTTATTGCTTTTTTAAATGGGTCAGCACAAAACACATCGTTACCGTGTTTTGTCTTTAAGCTTTTTAAAAGGTTAAAATGAACTAAACATGAACTAGTTCTCAACTGAATTGGACAGCTACAGTATACACGTGCACATGGAATTATTCTTCTTTCTGTACAAACTGAATTTTGAACTAGCTAATGTAAAGTGTAATTTTGCACACGTCTTCTGTAACTTTGCACATAAACTTCTACACTGTAAAGTGAACACCATGTGTACACTGCACCGTTCTGTGAAGTGTGCAGGGCAACGTGTTATTTTATGAACAACACTGCATCCAGTTTACAACAGCATGAACCAGTTCCTCTTGGCATAAACTCAATATTATATGCCAAAACAACCAAAAAACACACCGCCATCCAGGGTGCGAATAACCCCTCAATAACTGGTGGCACTACCTTGTATGTTTCACATTACATTTATATGCCAGTACCCCCCAGCCCTGATATTTTTGTCTCTTTGGGGGATGCTGGGTGTTGATTCGGGGGTACTGTACCCACCAGTACCCGCTGTAATTCGAACTATGCCGCCACGTACCTTAGCATCATTCAGCTTCTCCCACTTGGGTGTGATGAAGTACAGAATTCCGTCGAAGGCCCCGGGCAGAGTGACCCCTCGGATGAGCAGGATGACCAGGACCACGTAGGGGAACGTGGCCGTGAAGTACACCACCTGCAGAGAGGAGAACAGCAGCGGTGTCTGTGTGCTCGAGACACCTGCCCTCAGGTGTGCTCAGCATTTTTTGTGAAGAAATATAGTAGTATAATAATGGCGTTTATTTGATGAATAATAGCTGACAATGCTGTCTACACCTCCTGTACATGTTGCTGTTCTGTTTTTAATTCGCATTGCATTTGTTGACGTTTAGGAGACCCAGACAGATACACGAGAAGCAATACGGAGAAACACTGTCTATTAATCATCCCTGGTTGCAGTTACATGAGCATTATTAGCCCCAAAACAATTAATTTATCACACCTTTAATTCCGCAATGATGAGTAATGCAGATCATATCATACTAAGTACATTATTTAACGATGTTTTTGTATTGGTTTTTTGCTATTAGTAAAAGTTATTTCATTTCATGTCTGATATGTTTGCCCTCCATACTACATGGCGTTAGTACTGGACATTCCAAGAGGCCCCGGGGCTGCGAAATAGCCGTCATGACCATGACTGCAATGTTTGTATAATTCCACTAGATGGCACCATTGGCTACTTTTTGCCACTCTAAGCCCTGACCTTTTCTCCTCACAAGAACTGATGGTTTGAATTGGTGAAGTTTGGGCACTGGTCAAATAGGCCTACAGTGGATGAAGGCAACATTTTGCCCTGTTTAAAAGCGTATGCCAAAACCTAAAAACAGCAACAGACAAAATGTCAGAAATGAATCAACCAATTCTATTCTTTCAGATAGATTGATAAGAACGGGCACTTACCTTCCCTGACGACTTAATTCCCTTAGCCAGAGACACGTAAACAATCACCCACGCCAGAAATAGGCAGAGGGCTAAAGACCAACGAATATCACCCGGGTATTCAAGTCCTTTGGAAATGTGAAGCACATTGTACCTGACGAAAGAAATGTTGTAATTAGCCTGTGTGGGCAACATAAAGGGTAAATATTTAGTATTTAAAACCAACAGGTTTAAATGATCACCTCGACAGAGCCGGGTAATAATATCCAATTACAAAAGCACGATTTTTACACAGGTTTAAACATATAGGTCTATTTAGCACAGTAAGCGCACATAGGTTAGGCTACTGCCAACACTGTATGCACTTCATGAAAAAAGGCAAACCACAACTTAGAGAATCCTTTGGTCAGTCTCAATTATGCTGTCATTAGGCCAACCAAAGTACTTTTATTAGGCTCTGTGACCACGTTTTATTCAAAATCTTCAGGGAGGATGATGTTCAACTGAACAAATGTGATGGATTCACTTACTTGATTTATTAACTTACTTGAAGTATTCCTCGCTGGGGCTGACATAAGTTTTGTTCTCATTTACTGTCATGTTCAAAAGTCTGGTGAGATTGCCAGCGGCGTTAGAAGACAGGCAGAATGTGGTATTTTTTATAGACGGAATGTTCCTATCCCGCAGGATACACGTATCTGCCAGAACACAACATCCACAGATAAGGCAGTGTCTGTTTCAAATTATACATCTCATTAAAAAAGCTCACACACTACCATTTTTACTTTATTAACATCTAGTGTTCTTGTTATTTAGAAACTGATTTAAGAGAAATGCCGCATTTATAACCCCGAAATTAAGAGGGCTATTTGGACAGAAATACCTAGTTGTGCCAGACGGGGGCGATCAAACACACTGCGGCAGAGCAACAACGTCTTACAGTAAATTTGTCAAGCAAGCACTTTTTTTTGCTGAATTCACTAAAACAAAATACAGAAGCCCTGTTTTTTATTAGTTGCTTATGAAAAATATATATTTTTCGATGAATTTCGATGAAAGACTCATCATTTTGAAGGTCGATATATATTTTGATTCCACATATTACAATTTGGCAAAAAATGAGCTAAAAATGTATTATTTCACTCTGCCTCATTCATACTTTGGAACTGATCGAGGGATACACGCAACATCATCAATAAAAGCCTCTTCTAGTGTGTTTAACTTTTCTATCTTAAAAAAAAAAAAAACAGGGTGACAATAAATGCTGTGTGTCTTTGTGTTTGTGAAATGGCTTTACCTCTTTAAAAAAATATATATCTGTATAAAACGCCTCCAGATAAATTGCAGGTCATAGCGTGTCAGGCTGAGAAGGTTACTGAAAACCCAGAGGTGGGACAACGGGTTGCGCATTGCGCATTAGTAAAAGAAAAAAAAAGAGAGAGAGCGCCGTTCATCCTTACCTAAGAGGAGCATGTCTTTGTCTTTACAGTCCATTGTGTTCCAGTCATTCCTACAGTTAGCCCATGGTAGTGAGCCCTTCAACGAAGCGAACAGGTAGTACAGTGTCCAGCACATTATAATATTATAGTATACGGCTATCAAGACAGATATTATCAACATGGCAATCCCGCAACCTAAAATAAATGAATGAGACGAGATATGAAAATTACTCTTAAGCAAATCAAATGTTCACTGCCATTAATCATAGAGACGCACAAATTGGGTGCATTTCAAGTTTATTTTGCCAATCAGGGGTGGGAATAATTACCAACTGGAAGGCAAAACTTTTTTAGACAACATCAATGTAGTTTACCTTGCAGTGCTGGGATGGCTTTCCACACAGACACTGGGCCTTGGCTCGAAAACTGACCTAGCACAACCTCCATTAAAAATATCGGAATTCCAGCGATGCCTAACATTGTCAGGTACGGTATCAAGAAAGCACCTACACAAAGAGAACAGATGCTGAAAAGAAATTCAAAGGTGCGCTAAACTTTCGTGAAACTAAGCTTGAACAACATGCATGTTTAAGTATTGGGCCTGTACGGTAGAATGGAATTCAGAACCAACAGTGAGCTATTGTGTAGTGCTTAGATAAATTCAAAACAATTCGCCCAAGCTTTTAAATAAATATAAATCTATCAGTATTTGGTTTAAATATATATTGCAATATAGAAATAATACATAATACCATATGTATTATATATAGATTAATACGCCAGAAATAATAATAATAATAATAATAATAATAATAATAATAATAACAATAATAATAATAATAATAATAATAATAATAATCGATGCCACACATTTTTGGATGTAAGATGAAGCAAATAATGTTTTTTATATTACTGTGGGACATCTTAGTCAGCAAAATTAAAGCAAAAATGTATTTTGGAACGAATATAACTAATTTAAGTACATTCCAAAGGCTAGGGGTGACAGTGCACTGCAATACAGTATATGGTTTATTACATAAGATGTGCAAAATGTGTAGGAGTTCAGATTATGTAATTACAGACTTGGTGACTGTAACCATGACTTTTTGTGACACCAAAATGTAAATTATGGCTAATGTGGCATAATTACAGATGCTACATTTTATGGCGCCTCCGGTTACATGCCCACACCGCTGTAGCAATTCCTGCTTGCTTCCCTTACCTCCTCCATTCTGGAAGGCAAGGTAGGGAAACCTCCACACGTTCCCTAAGCCCACTGCATAGCCAACCATAGACAGGATGAAATCCAGTTTACTAGACCAGTTTCCCCTGGCCTTATTCTCATCTCCACTCTCGTCATCATCCACAGTCTCCTACGAGAAACAATTCATTGCAATTGGCATGAGTCTTTCCAAAGCCTGCATATCCAATCCAACATTCACTCCATAATCATACAGCACGTTTGATTCAGCATGGCACAGAGCAGATATGAACATGATTGTAACACATTTATTTACAGACCAGGGGAAGAAAATAAATTGGATACCAAATGTGCGCTTATATGTGAAATAAATCTCTGTTACATTTGGCCTGAGATGGTCGTAAGAAATTTGGTCAATGAGATACTGCAGCCTTATGTAATGCATTATCCACCAGCACAACTGGCCAACAGAAACTAATCCCTGGGGAAAAAACAGAAGCTCAGGGGGAAGCCTTCACCTGGACGAGAGCACTGCAGTACCGTTAGGCTATACCGGTGCATAATTCAAAAGCTTAAAATCAAATACACAAAAACCATAACTTAAACTTTAAGAAAAATATACAGTGCCTTCTATTATGAAAAGCTTTCTAGGAATGTATTCATTTCCGTCCCGGTTAGCCCACACGCCACACAATTAATTACTATTTAAGAACAGCAAGGGTTTTGTCTTTGTCCCAACAGTACAATTATTTTACACATGTTCATTAGGCAAACAAGGATGTGCTTGTAACGGGGAAATCCGTGACAGTAGAACAAAAAAATGTACTAAATCGTTTTCAAACCACCGAGGCTTTATGGTTGTCTCGTATGAAAATTGTGACGCAAATGTACTCGACATTCTGTTTTAAATCAGAGTTTAGTCGAGCTATTCAAAAATGTGCTGAGATAGCACAACGCAGGGAAACTTCATTACGGCTGCGCAGAACCAGTGTGAAGCATGACACAAAATCCCAATACGAATGCTAGGCAATACCCTCCTACAACGCATTGCAGAATAATATAATTTACAGTGACACATACGCTTTCTTTCCAGTCCTGCAGCATATCCATACATGCATACATACCATAACATCTGGACGAATGATTAATGAAACGTTCATTTACAACAACTTACCCCGGTTATTGTGCCAGGCAGAACAGACGTGTTGCCATCTGTGCCCAGTATGATGGTGGTCTGGCTCATAGTTGTCCAATTGCCGGTGGCATTGTTTTGCTCTGCTGTGGTTCTCATGGCACCTTGATTAGCCATTGCGTCGGGCATAGCATTCCCCTGAAAGGTTGTACCATCCGTCTGAGGCGGTGCAGTAGGAGCGGAATCCTTGCGGAGGGCAGAATTAATGGACACCGGGACCGCCGGTGCTGCGTTTTTAAACGTCCCATAGACTTTATTGGAATCCGTTTCTCCAGGTTTATTTTCTGTTGGACAGAAAGTTTTCCTTTCGTTGACTGGCGGTGGTTGTGGCGCCAGATGCGAGTCGGAAGGTATGCCATGGCCATTCTCCGGTTTGGTAGTTGTAACTCCAACCGCCCCTTCTGGATGAGGTGAGCCAAAACCGGCGGGACTGTTGGCAGGTTGTCTCAACATATCTTTTTGATCGTTGAAATCCTGAAAAAAATATACCTAGCAGTTAACAGGCTACTATTTCAACATTGCATACTATTGATAATACAGAGTAAAAATATGGTTGCCAGAAAAAAAAGTTCTCTGGTCACGAACACGTGAAATCCGCTTTCAATGCTGAATCAGCATAATACTTGAACAATAACTGATCAAATTGCATTTTGTCGTCCCACTATTGTTGTTTTTTCTCGTGTTTAAAACCCCTTCTCGCGTGTTTGCTGCGGTTCTTTGGTTTTCAGCTCACGGTCGGTCGCTGTTTGGCCCTAGCTTTTACCATTACAGAAAGATTCTTTAATTTTACGCCTCATTTCCCCGCTGTCATTCAACGCGGCACATCCCCTGATTTTATGGGCAATAGACAAGCTGCCCTGCTCGGTGGAGACTCTCTCCCCCGCGGCAGGCATCAATCCCAGTATTACTGCATCGAAGAGTGCAGTCCCGGTAAAACATCGAAAATTACACAAGCAATTAAATGTGTGTGGCCCAAGAGAATAGAAAGCAGTGTAATTGTGGTTATCCCTTTAACGAAAAAGTGCAGCTGGTGTACATTTAACTTAGATTAGAAGTAAAATAAGAATGGAGAGGTATGTTTAACCAACCTTTCACATGCCCGCCGAATATTTTCAAATTGAAAAAGAGATGAGTTGCTGCATAAAAGTAAACAGGAGATAATAGTGCTGCATAAAAGGCGAAGTTGCCTGAAGAGACAAATGCTTCTGTTTTCTTTGCTATCTTGTGGAAAAACAACAAAATGCTACAAAACCCGCAATATATCGATGTATAAAAGAAGCGTCTCTGTGAAGTTTCTGCAGACTTCTTCTGTGAATGAGTGAAAACAACTGCAGCAGCATTTCAGCACCTTGGACAGTGCACTCACGAGCAATTCGCTACTTCAGAACGCCTGAAGTCGCCTTTAAATGAAACTCAAAAAATATATATATATATATATGTGTGTGAGTGAGTGTGCCTGTGTGTGTGTGTGAATGAGCTGCTGTTCACAACCATAACGTCACTATTTAAAAGAAATGGTTAAATAACATAGTGTACTCACCATTTGTGCAGAGTGCAGGTATACAGGTCAAAGGCAGAAAAAACAGCTGTAAAGACTGTAGGCAGACTGAATTAGGCTGTGCTAAGTCCAAAGCTTTCTATATCTCAGTGGCTAAGATCGGGTTTGCGTCAGTGCATAGCAAGGTGCCCTTCGCGTGACATTTTCTTGATAATAGGAGTTTGATAAATCATTGGCCTTGAATTCTGATTTTAAAGGGGCAACAAGCGAAGACGTGGGCTAGTGTCACACGCCAGCTCGAGCCTGCGTGTTTGAGGCGCGTTCGTTCGCGCCTGATTAATAAACTTGTCCCACAGGAATATGTATAGAGGCTCATCTGTCGTTCGTACTGGAGGATGCGCAAACTTAGACTAACCAAACAAGTTTTACGAGCCAGGCATGCGCTGATATGATTTCCCTCGTTGTTGGGATTGTTTTTATCGCCATATAGCTTTTATATAAACTCGACCGTAGTTGCACAAGTCTGTTCTGGGACAGCTGCTTTTGAAAGTACATAAGAGGGATGTGATAACTCCCCTTTTCACAATTTTCTGCTCAAAACGTTAACAGTAATCGCAGGGGTAGGACCGACTTATTCATTTTTTTCAATTAGTCTAGTTTATTGCTGCAGAGTGTACTTTAACCTTAAAACAAATCGCAAGTTCACAAAAATCTTTAATTTACAACGTTAAAGCCTACTCCTGCGCTCATGCGAACAGGAGCCATAAAACTGAAACTACGTTTCTTTTTGCGTCACCGACATCCAAGTTGATCAAACCCGAGAGGTGGGCGAGTCTTCATGAACGACTACTCATTTGTAAAACTTTTACGCAAGCGACTAAAACGTGCTGTTCTATTTTTAGCTGGGGTCTGCGGATTAACAACACAGCACCAGACTATGCGACATGAAGATAGAATGGTAGATTTCACACACCTCTGCAATGCGCAATACTATGGGCATTCTTAACTACATGTGACTATTTCAAATCATAACGCATGCTGATTTACTCAACTTTTTTTCCTTTTAATTCTTAACTTCCATCTTATTAGTCAATTCTGTGAAAGCGGCTTGAAACCTTATGACCATTGTAGTAATCACCTGAAATGCACGCTGCAGTGGCGACGATCATAAATCTGCGCTCGGCAGTGATAAGGGTATCCGCGACTGGATTAGCTCCCCACTCTGGGTTTAATTACTTTGTCAACAGAGAATAATTATAATTGATTTCTGCACCTCTTTCCTTTTCCCCTTTTGACACCTTTACTTTTCACGGCCAGCAAAAGCCACAGACTCTACTGTGACACTGCGTATAAAAATGGCTTTAATATATTATTATAAAGACTCGTCCACAAAAAAAGATGCCTTTTTGTTTTGCAAATGTGGAAACAAATAAATCTTTTCTGTTCACACTGAAGAAGACAAGTCATAGTAAGACAGTAACATCTTGTAAACTTGACTTTTCTTTTTTTCTCAAATGGCATGCCCTGGCATTCATAGCTCAGATTCACATAGCAAAGAGTTACGCAGTCTGGCTAGCAAACCCACACGCCTCCAGTCCCGTAACCCTCTTTGACCCAAGATAAGTCCTTGTGATCAGATGGTCGTTAATTAAACAAACGACCGATGTAATTAATGCATCACTCAGCCCCTTTCCCCACAGCACGACTGAGCCTGATAAGAAAGTGTAGGAAGAGGTGAGAGGGGTTTGGGGGAGTTAAAGACTTACAAGCACCGTCAGAGGCATACTACGGGTCAGGGGGGCAGGCAAAACTCTCTTGCACCTTGCCTATAGCATGGCAGCCTGAAATGCTAATCAGCATTAGGTTTGTGCATAATTGATGTAGCTTGCATTTGCATTTTTTTCGTAACGGTTGTGGTATGGCAGAACATTATACCCATTATTATGTTGAACAAAGACATTTTAATGTTAAAAAAAACTTTATTGAGCAAAACCAAGTTTAGAAAGAACGTTTTAAAATGCTTTTAAATGTTGCAAAAACTGGTGGAGAACTTGGGTCTGGAGCCAGGTTTTTGTCAGCAATGCTGTTCTGTTGTGTTTGCATGTCTGGATGTAAGAAAAAGACCACTGTCTGCAACTTTACAGGCATAAAAACTGCAAGGTGTTTTTGCTATAAAGGTCCACACAATTATAGACAACCACTTTATTTTCATTACAAACATCGGTAACATCTGTCTGTATCTGGTGTCAAACATCAACTCATCTGTCAAGAGCAGAGTCAAAAGTACATGCGACAACTGTGTGAACCTACACAATCGTCCTTTGCATTATTTCTCTTTGAAATGGGAGCTAAAAAAATGTCATTTTTTTACACCACCCTGGCCTTACAGTTCTTGCCACAGAGCAGTGTGAAGATCACAAGATATGTTTACACAAAAGGTCTGTGCTCGGTCTCAGAATGTCTGTGAGGGTATTCATGCAGCAACCAGCAGCTTCACTGAAGACTGTACGTCTGCTTGCGATTAGCAATGTCCAGGGTGACAATGAGGGCACGAGGGTCTTTCCTATTCTTGCGGACTGTGATCTTCCCAGTCAGGTCCTCACCTAAGAGAAAAAAAGGGGAGAACAGAGAAAAGATAAAGTTAGACAGAACAATGCCTTATAAAACAGCCTTCAGCATAAAGTGCACAATTAGTGGCCATCAAAAAGGTATATGGTGTGATACCGTTATGGCAGGAAGCCCAACACAGATCACTAACTTCAATAAAACACAACACAAAGGACTGTAATTAAAATGTCACATGGTGTTCAGTTTTAAGTGACACACACAGGAAGTGGACAGAACACAGCATCACAAACGGGAAATGCTGGCTGGTTCAGTTCTCCTAGGGGTTTGTGATGGTCGGTCTTGGGAGCACAAGGTAACACATGCGGACCGGGTCCAGATGGCGTAGGAGGGCTTCCTTGTGCACTGTTCAGTTGCAAGGAGACGTGTTCGAAAAGGGGGCTGGGGGGAACAATGACAATAATTACAACAGATAATCGCGTTGATTAACTTCGCGTTTCACTGCTGGGGATAAATTAATGTTTACCCAATCGGCAAACGAGTCCCCGTTCCTAACCCGTGCTCTCTCTATGTCTCCCTTTCCCCCCCTTTTTCTTGTAGCCGAGACGGAAGGAGGTGAGGGGAGGTTTGGGGGAGGGTGGAGAAGCGAAAAGGCGAGACTGCTGAGTGCAGCGTTTTCTCTGCCCCGACATGAGTAGTCAGACGCAGCTGTCACCAGCACTGCGGCTGCCACCAGCTCGCCAATCTACCGCTTTGTCACAACCAGCGGCGGGGGGCGGCGGGGTGCAGTGTGTGTATGTGTGTGTGTGTGTGTGTGTGCGTGCGTGCGTGCGTGTGTGTGTTTGGAGGGTGTGTGTGTGTGTGTGTGTGTATGTGTGTGTGTGTGTGCGTGTGTGTGTTTGGAGGGTGTGTACGTGTGTTTAGACGGTGCGTGTGTGTGTTTGGAGGGTGTGTGTGTGTGTTTGGAGGGTGTGTGTGTGTGTGTGTGTATTAGGGAGCAGTGAACAGTGTAAATAAATTAAAAAACAAAATCAATAACACCAAAAATAAAATAAAACAAAACAATAAATGTCGAAACGCTGACAGTGCTGTGAGTGGCGATGACGCCAGTAGGGGGCTTTTTGCGTCATCACTGCCAGACGTCCCACGTCACACGTTTCATAAACTGTCCACGTCAGTCTCGTTTCCCCCGTTTACCCCCTCACCACACCACTGAGGCCCAGGGCAGTGAGCTGACCATGGGGGGCTGCAGGCAGGGAGTGGGGGAGTGGTGCGAGGAGGGGGTGGTGGTAGTGGTGGTGGTGGTGGCGGGGGTCATCTTGGGCAACTAAACGGACCACAAGCTAAAAATTAGATTCTCTGAGCTTTTAGACAGCAATTGGCACCGAAGCGCAAAGGGACGCTTTGAGACTAGTACAGAATCACACATAAGTAGCGGCAACTATTAAAAACTATTTTAATCTATTTAAAACTATTTTAATCTCTGGACAAGGTTGAACTCCTAACTAAGATGGGGGAATGTTTAAACCTGGATCCACTGGGAAAGCAGTGGAGTGGAATTTTGTCAGGATGCACCTCCGTCTATAACGTCTCTGCCTTTGCATACGTGTGTCAAAAAAGCATGAAGGAAAAAGGACATTTAGCAAAAACAATACCACTTTCCATCTCTTTTAATTAAAATCAGCCATGCAAAGGAATGTCGGCGGAGGAATATCCATTTCCTCCATCAGCTATACATGGACACATTGACTCATCCCTCAAAGACTGCGCGTCAGACAGGAAGGCATCTATTAAAGCCAATCACACATAACGTGTAAGTGTGTGTGTGTGTGTGTGTGTGTGTGTGTGTGTGTGTGTGTGTGTGTGTGTGTGTGTGTTCTAAAGCCTAATTCCTAGAAGGACCAGCAGTATGAAAGCAGCAACTTTTTTTTTTTTTTAAAAAGGCTCCACATGTTCAAGACCTCAATACAAATTACCCTCTCTGTCTCTCTCTCTCTGCGTCTCTCTGTCTCTCTGTGTGTCTCTCTCTCTATATGTATATATAGGACTAAAATCTATGACGAAATACATATAATGTGATGCAAAGAGTAGTCGTACAGTAATTGCATTCTCATCTCCACTCTCCTGTCAGGCTTTAAAAGTGTGTCTGTTTCTGTGTCTGCCTCCAGGAGATGTGAGAGGTGCAAAGCGAGTGGGGGAAGCCAGAGTGGGGCTAGTGGGACCGTTCGGTCGGTCGGTCGGTCGGGCGGCCGGTCACGCTCGAGCGGTGCTTACCGCAGAGACGAGGGGGATCAGCATTCTCATCCAGCAGCCCTCTGCGGCACGACACCGGCCTCGTATATCCACCCCCCCCCCTCGTATATTGCCCCCACCCCGTGTCTGTGGGCCATAAAACAGCCACGTGGATCCACCAAGCCATCCCGCTAACTTTTCCATTGACGCTTGCACCAACCCCGCCCCCCCAGCCCAGCCCAGCCCAGCCCTGCCCAGCCCCCACACCCCACACCCCACACCCCGCCCTCCGGAGGAACCCTGGCATGGACAGCTCAAGGACCCTCCAGCCTTCGCGACAGGTCACATCACATTGCTCCTGGGAGTTACGGCAGGAGAAGAAAGAGGCAGAAGATTGGGTTTTGTTGCTGCTCAAGGGCCAATAAAAAGCCTCAGAAAAACTCCAGTGAATTATGCAGAAGCTGGCTCTTAGGCCCGTATCGTTGGCAGAATGACATTAACCGCTGCCTTTTGTGCCATGCACGGCATCATGGGTAGAGAACAAAAACACAATGTCTGACCTCTCAGCAGCACACATACAGTAGGCCCCTAAGTAGGTGACTCCATAATATAAATCTATAATATAATCTACACAGTTCTTAATAGAACAAGCAAAAACAAAACAAAAGCGGAGCAGAGCAAAGAAAGACAAATGATATCCTGTCTAATTTATGGAGCTGCCAGGCTTAGGCGGTTCGGGAGGAGGTGAGGTTCCAGACTGTTGCGTGCTGCTCTCTCTTCCTCTTCACAGCTCGCCTGCCCCTCCGCCGCCACTGCTAAAGAAAATTAATTACGGACTCTGGCAAACATATTAAATAACACCGTGGCCTCTGCTGCCGATACATCACATCACGCGGCGGCCCCATCGTAAACCAACAGGACTCTTGACACTTGTTATATTTGATGCCATAAATCTTTTGTACAATGCCATCTGTAAATCATCTTTTTATGAATGACAACAGAGACCCCTTGTCAAGTATTTGTCAGATCAAGAAAAGGAGTACACATTTTATAGAGTGGGACTACTAAGGTCTATCACACACATCTTACACAGACGGAGAGTGTCAACTGTGTGGCTAGCATCTACATTTAAATCTTATTCAGGTTTAATTGTCCTATTTCTGTGGCGATGGGTACAGTCACCAGACGGGCGATGGCAATAGGAGAGAATGACCTGGCGTTGTCTTTGAGCTGACTTTGAGAACTCTACTCCCCACGGAGTGGGCTGCGCTCACACATGAGGGGACCAGGGGGACCAGGGGAACGGTGGACGTGCCGTCCCAGGGCGCTGGGGTGGAAGGTGGCCTTAAACGAGCCTTAACATGGCTGGGTGGCAGCCAGCATAGTTAGTGGTGTTCAAGGACTGAAAGAGGGGTGCAGAAAATCTAATTTCTTTTCTGTTTGAACACCCACAGAGGAGAGGAGGGCTGGGACTGGCGGGGCTGCAGGACTGAGGAGGAGAACGAGAGCGGCAAACGGGACGATAAATCTTCTGTTTCCTGGCATCGCTGCTGCTCGGAGCTCTCTTAAGCCTCCCTCAGCTCTCTCTCTCTCTCTCTCTCTCTCTCTCTCTCTCTCTCTCTCTCTCTCTCTCTCTCTCTCTCTCTCTCTCTCTCTCTCTCTCTCTCTCTCTCTCTCTCTCTCTCTCTCTCTCTCTCTCTCTCTCTCTCTCTCTCTCTCTCTCTCTCTCTCTCTCTCTCTCTCTCTCTCTCTCTCTCTCTCTCTCTCTCTCTCTCTCTCTCTCTCTCTCTCTCTCTCTCTCTCTCTCTCTCTCTCTCTCTCTCTCTCTCTCTCTCTCTCTCTCTCTCTCTCTCTCTCTCTCTCTCTCTCTCTCTCTCTCTCTCTCTCTCTCTCTCTCTCTCTCTCTCTCTCTCTCTCTCTCTCTCTCTCTCTCTCTCTCTCTCTCTCTCTCTCTCTCTCTCTCTCTCTCTCTCTCTCTCTCTCTCTCTCTCTCTCTCTCTCTCTCTCTCTCTCTCTCTCTCTCTCTCTCTCTCTCTCTCTCTCTCTCTCTCTCTCTCTCTCTCTCTCTCTCTCTCTCTCTCTCTCTCTCTCTCTCTCTCTCTCTCTCCTCTTCCTCTCAGCCTCAGGAGATTAAATCCCCAATAACAACCAAACCCTACCGTTCAAGAGTGAGGGAAGGAAAAGAAAAAAGCGTAAGAGACATCTGCATTTGCCCCAGCGGGGGTGTGAGGGAGGACACAGGATGGGTCCCAATTCACAGTGCCCACAGGACGACGGTTCTTCACAGAGCCCACACACTTGACCTCAGAGGTTAATCTGTCTTCATTACTGCCAATGGGCTACAGCTGGCACCGAGTGCAGCCTCTACACCCTACCCACTCACCGAGTCTGCAACACAACACAACACACTCGAGTCAACACACACCCGCTACGGCAGGCTAATCTCGGTCATTACAGCCAACTCCCTCCCACACACACACACACACACACACACACACACACACACACACACACACACACACACACACACACACACACACACACACACAGCCACCGTCCTGTCCAGCGCCTGGCATAACCTGCAGTGTGTGTGTGTGGCGGAGACTCTGTTCTACTTGGCTGGTGGTGCTGGCGTGGCATCAGCTGGTCTTCAGCACCACTGCTCTGGCCAAGGTGGCGTTTGCAGTGCCCAGTACCACAGGCTATCGATGTGTGTGTGTGCATCGGTGCAACAGACACCTTTGGCCAGTGAGACAGACACACTCAAGGATGCCGGAGCCTCAGCAGGCCAAAAACCACACATAACGTGTGTGTGCGTGTGCGTGTGCGTGTGCGTGTCATAGGGAGTGTCTGAGAGTGGAGGAGAGGGACAGAGGGGAGCAGGTTGTCTGCTACGTTGGCCTGACGTAAGGAGCCATGTTAAGACACCCCTATGATGTTATGCTTACACAAGGCTACTGTATGCCATACCACTGCTGTGGAACAACGTTGTGTCTGTTGCTCCTGCTGCCTTTCATGCATCTCTTGTGTGTTTTGTGGGTACTGGGATGGTCTGACCACTGGTGCTGTACTATGGCATAATGAGTACCAACACTTCTGTCAGATCCACTTAGGGTCTCGGAAGCGACACAGGTACAGTACAGGCCAAAAGTTTGGACACACCTTCTCACTCAATGCATTTTCTTTACTTTCATGACTATTTATATTGTAGATTCTGACTCAAGGCATCCAAACTATAAATGAACACATGTGGAATTATGTACTTAAAGTTAAGCATTAACACTTTTTTGTTAAGTATATAATTCCATATGTGTTCATTTACAGTTTTGATGCCTTCAGTGACAATCTACAATGTAAATAGTCATGAAAGTAAAGCACATTGAATGAGAAGGTGTGTCCAAACTTTTGGCCTGTACAGTATTGGGGGAGACGTGCTCTATCCTTAGCCTCATCCCTCTGTCGGCATCTCTCCTGTTTCCACTCCTTCCCTCCTATGTCTGCCTCTTCAACATTAAAGCACCCCTGAAAAAGCCACTGCTCATAATGCCACTGTATGGAACCAGTGGTCAGACCCTCCCATCACCCACAAAACACACTACAAAAGTAAAGAAAAAGCATTGAATGAGAAGGTGTGTACAGACTTTTGGCCTGTACTTTACAGGGAGACGTGCTCTATCCTTAGCCTCATCCCTCTGTTGCCATCTCTCCTGTTATCCCTCCTTCCCTCCTATGTCTGCCTCTTCAACATTAAAGCACTCCTGAAATGGCCCTGCTGATAATGCCACAGTACACAACCAGCGATCAGACCCTCTCACTACCCACAAAACACACATGAACAAAAGATGCATGAAAGGCAGCGGGAGCAACACAGACACAGTGTTGTTCCACAGCAGTGGTATACAGTGGCATACAGTAGGCTGGTGTAGGCATAACACGCATATACACACATACATCAGGACCATGAGAGGGGGCAGTGTTTCCCAAGTGGATGACCTGAAAGATAAGGACACAATTGCAAAGGCAAATTACACCTGAGGGATCGCTTACCGAGCTGCGGCAAGCAAAACCGTTTTAAGGAAAAAAAAATAAACGAAACAAAAAAAAAGGCAGAAAAACAGCAGCGAGCATCAGGGCAGGACTCTCCCTTGGTTTTATCTGACAGCTTTCATCGGCAGCGTCAGCGAGAGCCGTTAGTGGCCTGCCTAGCGGCTTGAGGAGGCGAGGCGAGGCGAGGCGACGGTGCCCTTATCGTGGCGAGGGCCCCGGCCCAGGGCTGTCCGATACAAACGAGAACAGGTGGCAGGATTCAGGCCGGGGCCATTTATAACCGCCGACAGTGTTATGGACTGTGGAGAGGACGGAGGAGAGAGGCCTCATCCATCGCCGCATCAGCTGACATCTCTCAGATTTCCATTAGGATAAGATACACATCATCCGCTGGGGAAGGAGGTGCTGGTGCTGGTGGTGGGAGAGGGGTTGGGGTTGGGGTGGGGGGATATGGGGATGGGTTGGGGGGATACTGCCAACATGCATCGAGCTTCTCATATTTTATACAGCAGGCTGAGGGCTGCTGGTGGCAACACTTCATGATGCGGGCTGACCCCTGCTTTACTGTCTGCGTGCTGTCTGCATTTTAATGTTAGCCTTCAAAGCCTTGCTTCTCTTACAGCAGTGCTGCTGTTCGCAGCGAAATAATAAATGGTTTTGAACATGCTTAAATCCCACAGCTTTGGTTTCACATAGTATCCACACAACAAACATGTCGGAAAAACATGTCTTCCTGTCATGCCCGACTCAAACCACTGGATGGCCAGTTGACGTGATGCCGTCAGGTTGATCCATTACGATTCTCATAAAGAGATATAAATCTTCAAGAGAAACCTGACACACACCAAAGTAAAAAAAAAAAAACATTGCGTTTTACAGGGTGTTTATTGGGGTGCACACACACACACACACACACACACACACACACACACACACACACAGGGTCTTCTCGATCATGGACTGTCATTTTATCGCTGACAGATAACAGGTGTCAGCCAGTACGACTCCACTGTCAGCCCACAGACAGATAAGACGCACCTCAGGCTGACGTTCATAGATCTCAATGTAAAACAAATAACGGGTGACGTGCTACACGGGCACACATCTGTGTAACATGGTGCCATTCTCTTGGAGAACCGTTCTGTGGTTGTGTCACGTCTGTGGCGATCTAACTGGGTAGGTTAAAGCTATCCGGTAAAGTTTAAGCTATTCCGTGTAATATTTTCTCCCCTAACCACCCTATCTAATGGTGGGGTTTATTAGCACAATGAGACAGGCAAAAGTTGCATTTTGTGCTTGTTGGTGCCTACAGTCTCAAAATGGCCGCACAATATGGTAGCCACCATTGAGCTCACCAACTGTATATATATATAAATGACAAAAGTTAAAGTTTGCTGATGGAGTTAATTACTAATTAATGAACTTATGAGGAAAAAAAACAAATGTTATTAATAGGCAACTTAAAAATGGCACTATGTGGCTTTGACATCAGCGATAGATGGAGGAGGTTGGGGGTACAGACAAGGTTACAGAATTGTCCCGTAAGGCATGTTTCCATTAAGGGAGGTTCCGACTGTAATTCAGGGAGAGGGAAGATTACAGAGAATGTCGTTTGCATGGTCCTTTCACCCTGCGTGTGTCCACTATAAAGGAATGTTCGCCGGACCCCACATAGACAAAAGAAAACTGTGCGTCTGAAAGCAGTGAACATGACTGCAGACTTGCATCTGTGTTTATTTGTGAATTAAACTGGATAAATTCTATAACTTTGTGGTGAATGTTTCTATTTATTGTGAGTTTTCAGTAGTATTAGCCTATTTATGTCCAATACGTTTCATAAGATTAAATGTTATGAGTGATGTTAGGACAACAGGATTAGTAGGCTCAAAATAACCAAATAGATATGCTTTAAGAATGTAATTTACTGTCTGAGGAAATAGTTGTGGCCATATCGCAAGTAGTTAAATGCTTTATCATGGACACAGCCAAAACAAGCTCTCCTACAACTCTGAGTTTGATAGACTGTCAGTTTTCCTCTAACAGGCATATCAAAATGCACCACAGGAGGCTTATTAGCCTGTTAGCATGCTAAATTAGTTCCCTAATAGGAAGACAATATGAGTCTCTTCAAACTAACCTCCAAGTTTAGACAAAACAGTTGTCAGTTGTGAGAAATTCATTTTGTCTATTTAGAAAAAATATTTTCGTATGACAGTGATTTTCAGATCATTCGTTGCTGATCGTGTTTAACACCAGCGAATGGGGTACCTACCCCCAGAGATTAGGTACCTACGTAAGTACCTACGTGAGAACCTACGCGAGTACCTACGTTGGTTCCTGTAAACGTTCCAGGAGATCGTCCATTCACGGAACTGCCTGATAATGGAAACACGCAAAACGCAAAAAGGGACGAAAAATTCACCGAAACCCTCCCCAGTGGAAACCCCCATTTTAGTCACATACCTGACTGAACTGGAAAAGGCTCCTCAATCAGGAAGACCGTCTGTTTCCAATGAGTCTTGGTGCAGTGGGGGCCAGTGGAGAACATAACCTAAAATACGACAAATTTATAATTAATTCACTTAAACAATAAGCATTTACCAGCAATTACCAATTACCAAACATGCTAAGCTGTTCAACGCAAAGATATTCTGTGTCTGACACAGGCTTGTGGTACAGTAGAAATGGCCTCTCGCCCTGATACAGCTGCATTACACCACGCGTTTTTACGGACCATTGAAAACAGCTTCTCTCAAAGGCACTTCAGGTAATGCACCAGTGTCAAGGACAGAAACAGCAGCAGCAGCAGCCGCAGCAGCAGCAGCAGTAGCAGTAGCAGCGCTGCAAGTAAAAAGAGTGTGTTTTATATTTCTCGTCCATCTTATTCCAGAGCGAGGAAGTCCACACTGGTGTCTAAACAGTTTGTGTTTTGCTGAAACTACAAGCAATAAAAATGCATCAAATTTTGAAACGTTTACGTGCCACAGAGCTGTCCATACATCTTTTTTCACCAGCTACCGATAGCAGTAGCGTGGCAAAAAGAGATGGAAAATGCAATTAAAATAGGCAGTTCGTTTTGCCATTGCACGCTTGGTGTTGGCTATTTTCCCCGGCTGGTCTATTTGGTCACTGGTGGGGAGAATGCTTATTTCAGCAGGAAGGGAGCGGCGAGCTGCCGATTGCCTTCAGATTGCCTGAGGGGTAAGGGACGCGAGAGCGTGACTGTAATTGGCTGGCTGCTTAACAGCACAGCCGCTCCTGCCGCTTACCTTGTTTCCGCAGCTCCTGTCGAAGAAAATGTCAAAGTAGCCGACAACAGCCTGAAATGATATATGACGGGAAGGTTAAAACATGACATTACAAATAAACCCTGAAACTGTTTAGCTTATGAGGGAAATAATTAACAGCAGAACGGTTAAAAGAGGAACTACGTTTAGTGCATGCACAAACACGTTCTCGTTAGTACCCATACAGTAGTGTAGAGGTTTCCACACTAAAACATGAACATGTGAACAGTAACATAAACGAAAATAGCCGACTTCATGAACATAAACTGCTATACAAAGGCATGCGTTTGTAACTATCAGTGTTGTCCCAGACACAGTGAACTATCCCACACGAACACGGCCCCTCTTCCAAGTCCCCTGGGTCCATGCAAATGGCCGACCCTGCACATGGCCACGTGTGGGAACCTCTGTGTGGTTTTTGCTCTCTGAGGAATTGAAAATATTTCTCGGGGTATGGCTCCAATGTAACATACATACATTCTGCTGAAACTGCAAAAAAAATAGAGCCGGCCGGTGACAAAAAAGACATTTAACAGGAGCATTTAAAGGATATTTAAATCCTGCAGACTGCACACAATTGCTGCTAGTACATGAACACAGGCAGAGAGAGACAAAGGAGAGGAGGTGCCTGAGGAAAAGTACTACTGCACTGAGTAATGTCTTAGTGCAGTGGGCATTAGGAGCACGTGCTGGGAAAAAAATGATTTTACAGAGTGAACAAAATGATTCAGATGGCTAACACTACTCAGAATTATGAAAGGGAGAAACACACACACACACACAGATACACACACACACACACACAGATACACACACACACACACAACACCACACACACACACACGCACACACATACACATACACACACACACATACCACACACACACACACACACACAACCACACACACACACACAGGCTGTTTTCCTCCCAGTCTGGCCTCTGTGAAAGAGGAGCAACTCTATCAATCTCAGGAGCATACTTGTAGTGGCAATGATGCAGAACTAATAGCTTTTAATCCTGACGCAGCTGACAACACAAGGGCCGGCCTGCTCACACAAAGAGCACAATCAATGCAAGGGAACGAGGGATAGAGAGGAGGGGTGGAGGAGGGGAGGAGGGGGGGAGAGAAAGAATGGCGTACAGAAAAGAGACAAAATGAAGGAGAGAGAGAAATAGGAAAGTGGAGCTAAGCAAGTGTGCCTAAGAAGCAAGGGGAGTGAGAGCCTCTGATATGGAGAGGAGATGAAAGATAGAAAAGAAGGGAAGCCAGATAAGCACTAAAGGAAAGTGAAGAAGAGAGAGAGAGAGAGAGAGAGAGAGAGACTTGTTCTTGTTTAATCCGATCACTGATGTCAAAGCCACAGACACATCCAGCCCTGACAACAGAAAAGCTAATGAAGTAGATAAGAGTAATTACAGGAGTAATGACAAATATACGCAATTACATCTTCATTAGCTTTCTATCAGAGCACACAACTCCAATAGCCTTAAACATTTTTCCCACTCATTTCCGACCGCTTACTTCACAGGAAAATGTCCCCCCCCTGTCACATACTGTACAACTAAACAGCCCCATGCAATGTACTCCCAAGGCAAAAACTAGTCCACACACACACAGACTTCATGACATGAATCCAAAATTTCACTCAGTAAAGTAAAGTGTCATTCGGGGGGAAAGTGTAACGCGGGGAGCCCTTTAGACCCACTCTGCAGGGCCATCTCCATCAGGCTTTTATTTACACAGACAGTTAAGAGAGGGCCAAACCACAGAGGAGAGCGGCGGAGGAAAAATTGTGTCACCGGGATGTAATTATGGATTTTAATGAACAGTACAGGGTGTTTAGTGGGGCAGTAATTACTGAATTAGCCTTAATTGCTCGTCAGGCCCGTCAGGCAGGGCGGAGTCACCTAGTTGATATGCTGTGGCAGAGATCAACCGGCAGTCATCGCCACTGACAGCCGCTCATAAACATGATTGATAGGAGGAGCACCGTGATGCGTCCGCTTTTGTCATGAGGGGGGAAAAAAGTTCTTACACGGATTTTAACACGGAGGCTGTTTTTTATTGTGCATGGAGGAAAAGTACAATAGGCACTCTAGAGTGCTGGATTTAGAGTGCTTTCATACACACGCCCTCTCCCTCTCCCTTTCCCTTTCACTCTCTCCCTCTCACGCATACTCTTTCTCGTACACACACACACACACACGCACGCACACACGCACGCACACACGCACACTCTCTCTCCCTGTCTCCCTCTTACTCTCGCTCACGCACATATACACTCTGTCACTCCCTCTCTCTTACACACACAAGCACACACACACACACACACACTTTCTCTCCCTCACGCTCCCTTACTCTCGCTCACACACATATACACTCTGTCACTCCCTCTCTCACACACACACATAAGCAGGCACACACACACACACACACACACACACACAGTCCCAAGGGTCAGAGCAGTGATAATCTATCCCATTTCAGCTAAAGCACCCCGGAGACCCTCAGAGGGAGAGATATACTGCTGTGACCTGAGAGATTACACACACACTCGTGCTCGTGTGTGTGTCCCACCTTGGATATGCAGAACACAGCATCCACTGACGCTCCCATACACACCTCTAAATTACCACGCTTATGCTGCATACACAAATAACATTAGGGATTAATGAAGGTCAAAACCAACATTTGGGAAATAAAACCCCGTTGCCCCACCTAGTCAAAGTACATGCATCTTACAAGGGTGGGAATTGCAGGGGAAACTCACCCCAATCAAAACCTGCATTTTTTCCCACTTGTGTTGTAAAACAGGCAAGAGCACACTTAAAAAGTGAGTTCTTTAAAAAACCTGGCAGTTCACATTACTATAATACTACTTAATAAAATAGAACCACTAAACAGCAAACACACACTGATTTACATTACATTTTGATGGTATTCATTGCCAGTAACTGCAGTTTGTGCCCATAACCTCTCTATCAAGCACCAAAACACAGAGGCAAATGGTAGTGATGCACTGGAGAAACTGAGTGGTTTTATGAATGGATTACTTTGCAACTGTCCTGAGCTTATAATCCATCTGTATGATCTGATATATATCTGTATATATACAGTTTCGCAAGCACAAATATTCCAATGCATCATTCCCTCCTGATTTTAAAAGGCTATACTGAATGTCTCTGCACACTAAACAATGTCAGTAATAGTGACAGTTTAAAAAAAAAAAAAAAAAAAAAACCTATACTCTCTCTTTAAAACCAGCTGAAATTTCACACCACTCAGGCTACATTTTCACCTTGTAAAAAAACACTCACTGGGAACAACAGCGCTGACTTTCACCACGGAGGGGGAGGGGGGGGGGGTGGACTAGTCCCTCCAGTGAGGGGGAGTGAGGGGGGGTGTGGGTGAGGGGGGGTGTGGGTGAGGGGAGTGGGGGTGTTAGTGTGAGCGTGTGTGTGAATGGGACAAATGGAAAAGGAGTGCTTTTTATTCTCATCAGTGTTTAGCCTTCATAGCCGGGATGTGTCTGTGGATAAGTGATGAGCTCAGCCTCTCCACCAGGCCTGTGGAGGAGGCGCTGGTTGCCCCACACAAGCACACACACACACACACACACACGCACACACACACGCACACACACACGCACACACACACACACACGCACACACACGCACACACACGCACACACACACCCACACCCACACCCACACCACCGCAACCGCCACCACCACCGGGGGGAGGGAAAATTAATAATTATCATCATCTCTAACACCAACGGGGAGCAATTCATCATGCAGCCTCTCTCCCAGCGCCGTGGTGTCGGGCCAGCGCGTGCTGCCGCCTGATACAATTATACCATTGCGGGCTGCAGGAGAGGGCGGGCTAATGCTCTTTTGATGGGCTCTATTCATGCGTACAAGGCGTCACACTCGGACACACCAAGCCCCCCCTTAACACCCCCCACTATCCCACATACACACACACACACACACACACACACACACACACACACACACACACACACACACACACACTATCCCACTACTACTACCCCCACCTTGACTTTCTGGGCGGGTTAATCCACACTATACCATACCATACCACACCACACCAGACCAGAGCACAGCGCAAAGCAGCGCGGCACCTAACTAGATCCCCATCCTACCCTGTGCTTACCTCCCTCTTACCCCTGTGCTTACCTCCCTCTTACCCCTGTGCAGCCGTTCCGCCGCAGTGGAAGCCAACCAGTGCCTTTTAATTATGAAGAAATGCCGGACATTGCCCGTTTGACGCACAGACACACACACACACACACACTCACACACACACACACTCGTACATTCATTCACAGGCACACAGAGTGACTGATGAAAACCAGTAGAGTGGTTAACATTAATGGGAAAGCATTAAAATATGTCCTTGACTTTTTAAAGAGATCGTTCAGTCTTTCTGAACGGGGCAGGGACCTGAGATCCATCAAATGTAAGCGGCACTCGGAAATAAATCAAATGTTTGCGCCACTCATTTATTCTTTACTGCATCAGTAAATAATTAGCTTTAACTGGCAATTTGCATCTTGTGCACTCACCATCACTGTGAATGACCCATCCCTTGTAAATTAGGGCATATATGCTGCATATGTATGTGTGGGGGAAAGAGAGAGAAAACAAGAGAGAGAGAGAGAGAAAGAAAGAGAGAGAGAGAGTCAGAGAGAGGGAGAGACAGGGGGGGAGAGAGAGAGAGAGGGAGAAAGAGAGAGATAGAGAAAGAGAAAGAAAGAGAGAGAGAGAGGACGAGGGCCCAAAAAAGAACGTTCTGAGAGAACATTACAGCAAGGTATTTTTCCTGCCCCCGTCCTGAACAGGAGTGCTGCTAACCCTGCTAGGGCAGGCTGCTAGAGTGTTCATGGTGCGAGGGGGAGAAAGAAAAGGGGGGATTATTTGTCTTCCCCCGGCAGAGTGTGAGAGCGAAGGGTTGCGCTGTTCATTTAATGCAAGGTTAGGCAGGCTGATGTGATGAATGGACTGTCGTTGGGAGAATAAAAGCATGCGCTCAATCACGGCCCACGACAGTGTTTTCACTCATTTTTTTTGGCCTCAATAAGCCCCGTGAGAGAGATACTGCAAACGCCACGCACACACACACACACACACACACATGCACACACACACACGCACAATCCCCCCAGATCCATGCTTATCTACCAAATATCCCACCGTAAACGCCAAAGCTAAGCTAAGCCCCCTGTCAGAGACCCCTCCCTCCATTTCTAAAAATAGCACACAGCAGTGTGATATGTATTTACAGGATGCGGCCAGAAAGAGAGAGAGAGGAAGAGAGAGACAGAGGTACAAAAAAAATAAATTCCATTAGGGAACAGACAGAAAAATGAGGGGATGTTTACAAACGCCATTAAATCTAGGACAAGTCCTGGAAGGGAAGGGAGATAATAACGTGGTATTGATTAATCTATAAAGCCAATACTCCACACAGGACTCCCACAACATGAAAGAGTCGGGAGTGAAATAGGACACGAAAAGAAAAATTACCTTTCGGTTTCCAAAAAAGGATTGTGTTCTTTGTTCACTCTCTCTAGTATGTTCACACACTTTCACACTCACACACACACACACACACACACACTTTCACACACACACACACACACACACACACACACACACACACACACACACACACACACACACACACACACACACTTTCACACACAAAACACGCCTAAATGGCAACCATTAAAAACACACTCTAAACTCATCCCCCCACCCTTCCCAACAAAGAATACAGCCACCACTTTGCACTCGTCCACAATGACTCGACAACACAACACAAACTTTAGGAGTTTACACCCCAAACTAATCAAAGCAAATGACGCCGTCCCGGCCCCACAGATGCCCGGAGGTACACTCAATGGTGTGGAGACAGGGGGGCCTATCAATCACCCAGGTGCCTAAGACACCTGACCCATCCTAGCCAATCAACCGCTCCATCCATCTCCCCCCCTCTAATTAATCTTCACACCTGACAACCTTGATTAGCTGAGAAGATAGAGTTTGGTTGATGTCTACGAGGCCAGGTTCACACACACACACACACACACTTTTGCTGAAGTCTGAAGTCTTTGGCTTGGCCCCATTTTTATTTTTTGTTTTTTTTTTCCCTCCCTACTTCAAGGTGGATGGCCAATTCCACAATCAGCCCTTAGGAGGAAAACTGCTGTCGTATTTTTGTTAACAACTTTTACTTTGTGTGTGTGTGTGTATGTGTGTGTGGAGGGGGGCAGAAGGAAATGCAAAGTTTTAAAAAAAGTGTACGCAGTAGAACTGTTCACACTCACCGTGCACTGCATCGTCTTGGTGACCTTCAAAGTGAAGTCAGCAGCAAACTCCAGCTCGGAGAGGCACACTTTATTACAGTCAAACGTCTACGAGATAAAAAACAAAAGTCAATCAATGTGATCTAATAAGCCCTTAAACATCACATTAAATAATAACAATAATAATAATAATAATAATAATATTTTATTTTCAGGTTAATACTGTATGCCACATTATGGAGGAGAGTGGTTTCCATTTTTTTTTTCCAATGTACAGTGGCCGCTATTTAATCTTTCAAACAGCGTTTTCCATGCAGGGCGGTAGTCATTTTACACAACTCTGACCACCATTACAAAAAAAGAATTTCATTGGAACAGAAGCTAATGGGTTAGAATGTGTCTCATTTTTCACTTCTCCATAGAGGTGATCGATTTGTGCATCCACTATTTCACACACCATATGCATTTAATATGGCAGGGGAGGCAGACTTGTGATGTAAGGTTTGTGTAATGTAATGACACAGTCACACCACAAAGATTTAACAGCATACACTGATAACTATGTGGCCCACATGACTATGCAGAAAGGTTGGCGTAATTACAGCAATACAGTTTGTTAATTGCTGTAAAGGTTCATGAGTTGGTATTAAAAGGTTGCAAAAAGTTATTTATTATAAATATTTGTTATAAATATATAACTTAAACAATATCAAAAAATACATTTGATTTGAAATAAAATGATAAATGAAAGGCATTTAACATATAGCAAGTGTGCTAAACACAAGACCGTTATAACATTGTTATAAATGTAGTTGTGTTTATAACCTAATAACAAGTGGATTATAATTAGTCTAATTGTTCCCCTCATGGTCTGTTGATGAAGGCAGAAAAATAAATCTAAAGATCCATATATAAAAATAATAAGTGTGTATTTTTTCTGCCAAATCCTGCTGTATTTTTGGCAGTGCTTCTGGAGAGCGGAGGCCACAGGGCAGGCGGTGAAGTAATGAAGTTTACTAAAGAGCAACTTAAATAAAGATTACAGTTATCCATCAATTCTACGGTCTCATCCTGACCCTGGGGCTTTCAGCCCTTTCCTTCTTTTTTTTCTTCTCTCTCTTTTTCACTCTGCCCTTGGCCTGTTATTTAGTACCCCCATCATCCCTTGTCTTTCTTCTTTTCTTTCTTTCTTTCTTTCTCTCTCTCTCTTTCTTCCCATCCTTAATGTTCTCTGTGCACGCACACACTCACACAAAGCTAATCTGAATGAGTTATGCACTGCACTCCACTGCACTAACAGAATTTATTTCTCAGGCTGTTAAGTAGACATCAGAAAATTATTTATTACTTGTTTAAACGGAAAAAAAAACAAAAAAATTATGACAACCTGGCATTTTCTGAAACATCAAACTCAGATCATCTGTTGTTTTGCCCTCAGCAGGTTAAGGGACACACACACCTTCTCTGATACAGCATGACACAAAAGTCAGTACACCCCTCCCATTTTTGTACTCTCCTTTGTTGTGGTTTAGACATTAATAGTTGCGTGTTGAGTTAGTGAGGAAACAGCAAATTTGCACTGTTACATAAGCTGTACACTGCCTACTTTATGTTTAAGTGTTATATCTTCAGACTTTTCCCATTGAAAGACATCATTGTGACATACTGTATACATTCAAATGACGCCTTGTGCCCCACTCACCTGAATGACGGCCGCTTCTGAGATGAGCGTGTCAGGGTTCAGCACCTCCACCACCGCCTCCGGAGCCACCGCCTTCTTCATGCAGGCCATCTGGAAGCCGTACACATCGTCCCAGAATGCAATGCGTTCCCCGTGCTTCTGTGTGTCCCCCACGGCAGCGAGACTGATGTTGCAGACGTCTGGATACACTGCAGACAGATACGAGAGACAGGTGAGCCGGCCTGACACCTCACACAGGTGATGGAGGCCATCACAGGTGGACTAACAGAGCAAGCGCTTCATGGCAAGATGCCATAGGTTAGACGCTTGGGCATCCCAGGGTGAAGAGCGGTCGTAAAGGTGACAGGCAGAGAGCTTCGGAGAGCGGTCCCCTCTGCTCTGAGGCTGTTCACAGGCTACCGCGAGGAACACAAGCATTTAGGTATAAGAGCTGACACAGCACTCGGCCAGAGGGGGAACGGGAATGTGTGGGTGGGGGACTGAGGGGCTCTTTCTACCATCACTTACAGAGGGAAGCCCTAGAAACCAAGGACGCATGTACAGTAATGCTATAGTTGAGTACTAATACGTGAAATGGCTCTCATCACTCATCAGGACTGGGCAAAGTAAGACTAGTAACACAGACATGATCTAACGACAGTTTAGGAAGCATCAATAAAAAAAATTAGTTTGGTAATCAATGGGCCCGTGATGTCATTTGCTATCAAAGAGGGGTGATGCTTTACAGCAGGATTGTTTATGAGTAAAGCAAGGATGCTACCAACAGTGGCACAGCTCATACACTCTGTGATGCAAGCCCTATACTAATACTAAAGGTTAGCGGATCTAAAAATAGTTATTGAAAAAGAATCTAACAGTAATAGTAATCATATGTCTGTTTTTTTAATCTATAATTATATTTTTTAAAAACATATGTAAACATAAAGCATGATGAACTGTACGTGTAAGCGTATAAATTCATGATTACTTGTGTATGACAAGGTACCGTGCTGTGGTCACAAGGCACAGACACCCTAAGAAAACACCCTACATATAGTATACACTTTTATTCCAGATTCCCTACCTCAAAATAAAAACATGTGCTGGACTGTATACAGCTTTAATGTGGGTGTAAGTGTGCAATAATGGATGTAGATGCCCAGCTTCTATGAGCAGTGAATCAATACACAAGCCACAACAGGGCCACGTTTTCAGTCATCTTGAAAATTGTGCCAAACAAACCTGTATTTGGCTGATGGCAATTCTTAGTAAGCAGCTTAAAGGTGAAACAAATGTAAAATGTCATGCTTACATAATCAGCCAAATGATTTTGCAGTTAACTGCCTCACCAGAATTAGCTGCACATTTTCAACGGGATAATTACTAGTCAATATTTTGTTTTTGTTTGTAAACTTTCGAGGGAATATTATTACAACTACTATCCAAAATCTGATCAGGTAAATTTAGCAATACATAAAGAAAGAGCATGCAAATTGCAGAGGTCAACTATTGATCTGCAAGAGAAGTTTAATTCAGAATTTTTTTAACATAAAAAAATAATAACAAAAGTAACAATATTGACTATATTATTGTTTTCTTGTGCAGAAAACCAACAGAAGATCCATTGTTGTGGGTGTTCAACACATCATCATCTTGACACCCCTTCCCTAATGGGGATATTTATCATTTAATAAGCTCAACTTTGCCCTACTTTTACCTCGTTTCTTCGATTTCACATTTACGCCCTGTTATCTGACAAAGACAAGAGTTATGGCAGGCCAGCCAGAGAGTTCCGAGTTCCATGGAATGTAAAAATGGCGTAAGACCAAGAACGGAACGCGGAACACGGAACACGGAACACGGAACACGGAACGACTCCTCAACTGATACCGAGGCAGAGAAACAAATGGTCATGAATACATTCATCAGCCATTAGTCCTCTTCTGTAGTTGGGGCCCATCCCGAACGCTTGCAGCGATCACACACTTCCTGTGGTGAGCTCCCCTACTCTTTAATGATGGCGCAGAAAGTTAATGAGAAAGTCACGCTAATGTCGGCTGCATCATGCTCCTGAAACCTGCCAGGGGTCAAGACTACACGCCATTACGGAGGAAAACACATTACCATAAAAGCGCCATACATACACAGATTTTTCAGATCAGGGAGTTTGAGGCACTGCTCTACACCACCGAGTGTAACCGTTTTAATTACTTTTGTATGTCTTGCAGCTCAGCAGAAGGTTGCATTCTTGCACATAAATGATTAAAAGATACACCATCACTGACTAATTGAGTTGCTTTGCGCTGTGCAGGAGGTAAAACATAAATGTAAGTTTGTTTATAATAAAGCTAATCTACAACTACAACTGGCAATAACCTAAAGGAGAACAAAAGCCCAACTGAAGCAGCACTGAGTGCAGATGTTTCATGAGTTTCAGTATTTGGTGAAATATCACTAAAATGACTGTGTAATGATCTTCTAAAAATAGCAAAGATATCAAACAAATAGCACTATACATGACAACTTTGGTACTTCAACTTTGGTACTTTTTGTGGAATTGTAACAGAAAAATATAGACTATGTGCAGTGTTTAAAAAAATTAATAAATGATTTCACATTTATGCTATAAACATTTTAACCAGCTATCAAAATGAAACTCGCTCTCGGTTGAGTTTAGTGATTTTGCTTCAGTAGCTTGTTTATGTTTATAGCATAAACATTTTTAGGTTGAGTAATATGTAGACAGTGATCATCTATCTCTATCTTCTCTCTCAGGCACGCACTGACCCTTCTACCTCAGTAATATCTAGACAGTTATCGTCTGTATATATAAGTTCAAATCAAGCTTAGCACGTAGTGTGCACTGGTCCATCAGAAGCCTGCATTCAGCCTCTGCTCTCTCTTCTATTCTCTCTCAGGCACGCACTGACCCTAAGGGACACATCTAACACCTCACCCTCGCTAAGCACATAGACTATGGGCAGTGTTATAAATGATTTCACATATATGCTATAAACACAACAACCAGTTATCAAAATGGAACTACAAGCTACTGACGCAAAATCACTAAACTGAACCTTCTCCCTCAGTAATATCTAGACAGTTATCATCTGTTAATACGAGTTCAAATCAAGCTTAGCACGTAGTGTGCTCTCCTTCATCAGAGGCCTGCCTTCAGTCTCTTCTCTCTTCTCTTCTCTCTCAAGAACGCACTGACCCTTCTCCCTTAGTAATATCTAGACAGTTATCATCTGTAAATACGAGATCAAATCAAGCTTAGCACGTAGTCTGCTCTCCGCCACCACAAGCCTTCATTCAGCCTCTTCTCTCCCAGGCACGCACTGACCCTAGGGGACACGTCTGCTCCCGTGTTGACCTCTACATCTGACACCTCACCCTCACTAAGCACACAGATTGGGGGTTCACGCCAGTTCAGCTCGCTCAAGCTCAGCCTCAGCTGAATGGATGATGACAGCCCACTAACAGGCAACCGCTGGCCTTCTCGAGTGATTGGCTGAAGCTTTGTGACCCTGTAGGTGTCATTCAGGGAGGCCACCACCGTCCCAGTCGATCAGACACCCCCCCCACACACACACACACACACACACCCCCCTTGCCCTTCCTCCTCCTCCTGTCCGACACCCCCATCCTGCATCATCGGCTCACTCATCTTTTACTGATTACAGCAGCCATGAGTAACGGTGCCTGGGACCAGGTGACTGCTGATTGGGCAGATTCTGGAGGACTGTCCCATACAGCCCGCTGGAGTGGTGGTGGTGGCGGGACGCTCTGCCGGCGTCCCAAAGATTCATGGCTCTGACATCTGTGTCCTTCTCGACTCGATGCCCATAGCCTTGTCTGTCATGCCCGCCCGCCACCACCCCCAGTCCCATACAATCTTGCTCACTGCCCCCCCCCCCCCACACTCCCTTCCACCTTCAGTCCCATACACACCCACACCCCAATCCCCCCTCCCCACTCCCCTCACACATGCACACACATTCCATCATTCCCAGAAAACCTTCATCCCTCAACACTCCGAAACGCCTCACAGATGGGCCGACATTTAAGAATGGGAACAGGGGTTAATAGTCAGAGCGGAGCGAGAAGAGGAGGAGGAGGAGGAGGAGGAGGAGGAGGAGGTGGCCGACCATATGTACGGAAGAGTGCCCCGCTGGGAGAACATGGACAGGGAGCGCTGGAGAGAGGAGGAGGAGGAGGAGAGAGAGAGGAGGGAAGAGTAGGACAGCGAGGAGGAGGAGGAGGAGGAGGAGAGAGGAGGTGGCCGACCATATGTACGGAGGAGCGCCCCGCTGGGAGAACATGGACAGGGAGCGCTGGAGAGTGAGAAGGAGGAGGAGGAGAGAGAGGAGGAGGAGGGAGAGGAGGAGGAGGAGGAGGAGAGAGAGCGAGGAGGAGGAGAGAGAGGAGAACATGGACAGGGAGCACTGGAGAGTGAGGAGGATGAGGAGGAGGAGGAGGAGGAGGAGGAGCGTCCCGCTGGGAGAACATGGACAGGGAGCACTGGAGAGTGAGGAGGGGGAGAAGGAGGAGGAGGAGGAGCGTCCCGCTGGGAGAACATGGACAGGGAGCGCTGAAGGGAGAGGAGACGCAGCAGGAGGCCCAGGGTGCCGCGGCCTGGCGTGACCGTCAGTTAAGGCAGCGCTGTCACCACCATCTGCTAGTCTGGCACCGGCGGGGTGTGTGTGTGCGTGTGTGTGTGGGTGTGTGTGTGTGTGTGTGTGTGTGTGAGAGGGGAGTGGGGGACAAAACCATGAGCCGATTCACTGGCTCTCAGGTGAAGCGTCCCAGCTCACCATCTTGCGTTCATTCATTTGTTCGTTTGCCTACTTCTGTTTTGTCTCCTGCATCCTTTCGCCTTTACTCTCTTTCCTTCTGTTTCTCGCTCCCTATATATTTTTTTCTTGCTTATGTCCAGGATAGGGGGAGTGAAGGTGGAGGTGGGGGGGTGGGGGGGGTGGGGGTGAGGATGGGGGGGGGGGGCCCCATGACCTTTTCTCCATCCCTAGGAGCCTGTAAAAGTCAGCGTCTCGGAACCTCTCCTGTGTCAGGGCCCAGTCTGTCACAAATCATTAAGCCTGCTCACAGACAGGAGAGGCAGCAGCTAAATACTACACACAATAGCACACACACACCAACACACACACACACACACACACACACACACACACATACACACACACAAAAACAAGCACACCTACACCTAATTGAAAGCAAATGATGAAAACCAAGGGCGTTTCGAGCGCCCAACACACAAACCATGAAATTAAGTCGATGCATCTCCGCAGCGGCGGGGCCATTTCTATGTCGAATTAATTCAATTCACAATCTTTATAGCGTAAATCAATAGCTGGTATAATGTAGCATGCTTGGACTGCGATAAGGGTGCTGCTACAGGGAAATGGATTTCACCTATGCTAGCGCAAAACTCCCCGAGACCTTTCCTTAGAGGCAGGCACGGGACAAAGAACGATGACACTTTACTAGGAGTCTAGTTTCACACTTTTGAACGACATAAAAGAGTCCTCTGAAGGGTCCACATTCATGTACATGTGCACATACATACACACCACACACATACATGGTGTATGTTTGCAGTAACTCTGCACTAAACGTCACCAGTCATATGAAGGGGACAATGTGTTTACGTTTAGCCATCTGCTGGAAGATGAGTTGGCTTCCTTCAACACCCTCCCCCCGCCTCCATCCACCTACACACACACACACACACACACACACACACACACACACGGGGAGGGGTATGCCATCGACTGTATGCAGATGGGCTTGTTATGTCAAAACATCAAAATATTCCTGAATTATGATATGGGATTTCACAAGTCGTCTGTAAATAACTGATTGTTTGGTTATCATTTATATATTTTCTTTAGTTCATAACTGCATGCTCCACCATAGCCATTAATGTAGTACCAATTACTTGCTTGAGTGAATAAGGGCCCCATCTTATAAGCTTCTATCTAGCTTCCACTGGGGACCCTTCTTCTTCTTCTTCCTGTACTGACTGTTACAATGTATACTTTCTCATGTTTGATGTTATATGGTTGTGAAGAAGAAGAAATAAATTCAAATTCAATTCAAACTGCACTCACCCCACTTTCCCTTTACTCATTAGCCCCCCCCTGCCCCCAGCTCATCTGAATCTTGGCCCACCATGCAGCTTTATTTACCCTTCTTCATCCACACACACACACACACACACACACACACACACACACACACACACACACACACACACACACACACACACACACACACACAGTACCCACCCCACTTCCCTTATCCCCCCCTGAGTCTTGGCCAACCATGCAGCTTTATTTACCCTTCTTCATCCCCCACATCCTTGCCATCAATTCCTCATTTCACCTCACCCTACACCACACTCCGAGGCACCGTCCACCCCTAAGCACACGGTGAGATATACGGCATGTAGAGTCAAATAAAGACTGGCGGACACCACTTCCACAATCTGTGGCGAGAACGGCGGGGAGGAGGAAAAAAAAAAAAAATCTCTCGCATTTTGCGAGCAAGTGCGACAATGGTTAGTAGTGGCGTTGCGCTAACAGAGTTTAGACTGCAGTAACGGGAGACAGATGGGCCTGTCAGGACTGTATAGTGGTGGTGGCGGCGGTGACGGTGACGGTGGTGGAGGCCGGATATGGTTAGCAGGGAAGCTGTGCGACGCCAGCTACTGAATAAAGATGGCTGCTGCTGCAGCTGCACAGTGTGTGTGCCTTTTACGTATGTACAGTGTAAGTGCATAACATTACATTTAGATACACTGTAAACGTAAACATTAAAATAAAATGTTACCCTGTAATGTAATGTTATTAAAGCAACTTCCAACTTACCTGACCCCCCCCCTAACATTACATGATGTTACATTTAGATAAACTGTAAAAAGTAAACATTAAAATAAAGTGTTACCCTGTAATGTTATT
>CM059280.1:5243268-5335768 GCA_030347295.1 Setipinna tenuifilis | reverse complement strand
TGTGTTAATGTGTGAGTGTGTGTGTGTTAATGTGTGAGTGTGTGTGTGTGTGTGTGTGATTGTGTGTGTGTGATTGTGTGTGTGTGTGTGTGTGATTGTGTGAGTGAATTTGTGTGTGTGTGTGTGTGTGTGTGTGTGTGTGTGTGTGTGAGTGTGTGTGTGTGTGTGGTGTCAGGGCTCCTCAGTCGCCTCAGTCACACTGCTGGTTGCTCGCTTTCTCCTCTCTCTCTTTCTCTTTCTCTCTCTCTCTCTCTCTCTCTCTCTCTCTCTCTCTCTCTCTTTCTCTTTCTCTTTCTCTCTGTCTGTCTCTCTCTCTCTTTCCCTCTTCCACCCCCACTCCCCCCTCAATATTCTCTCTTTCTTATCTCCAGTGGACTGTTTGTTTTTCCCCCGTGCTTCAAGTGCGGATCAATTTGCTGAGTTATGAAACGACAAGACAGTGCCTTTGTGCCGTCTTTCAAAAACCTTTCTGCCAGACGACTCGTCCCACCGAAAATTACCCCTCGCCTGATTTATTAAACCGCACAGACACGGTCACACAGACACACACACACACACATGCACACACACCTACAGACACACACACACACACACACGCACACACACAGACATAGACCCACACACACGTGAGTTACCAGCCCCTGAAGAAGTTTTTGATGGAAAGGGCAGAAGTGGGGGTGCCGTGGGTTTCTTCTCAAGGGGACTGAACCTGTGAACCTTCTCCCCCACACTTGCCACACTGCAGTCTACTTCTTCACAGGCTCTCAAAAGATGTTGGCATTTTAGTCAGGACCGAGACCGCACAGGGACACTCCCATTGAGACCTAACCTATTCAGGGAAAAACACCACTACAAAGACTCCATTACATCTTTGAGAATGGGCTGTCTTCAGACATCCGTCTGTGCCCTGGCTCAACGTCCGAGAAAAGTTCATCCCTAAAATTAGCCATCAACCACACCAGCAGTGGGCACATGCGGCGGGTCATCGCTGTGGGACCCGTGGAGGTCAACCAAGGTCAACCACACCAAGACCACCGTGACCAAGCACCGCCTCCTTCCTCTCAATACGTCAGGGCTGTAGCCGGCAATGGATGGTAGCTTCCCTGACCCTAATTTTACTTTAATATTGCTAGTCTGGACCCTCACTTCATTTTTTACTACTGAAGGTGTGAGGGTAGTGCACACACACACACACACAACAAGAAAATACTCCTACATCACAAGACAAATGGAAAAAAAATGACGGCCCTTGGTAGGCAATCACTCTCCTGTAATGTGTGTGTGTGTGTGTGTGTGTGTGTGTGTGTGTGTGTGTCCCTCTCATTTTGGTTTCGTTTATGCAGAGCTAACTCGGTGGTTACATCTGAGCAGCACTGCTGAGGGGGGGTGGAACTGGGGGTTGGGGGGGGTTTGGAAGGGGAGGGTGGACTGGGCAACGCTGCTGCTGCTGCTGCTGCGCTGGAAAAGTTGCTAATTTTAGGGATGAACTTTCCCCGGCGTGTCCTCTGCAAAGCGGCGCCTCTGGCTGCCCGGCACGTGTGGCATGACCCATTTTTGTACCCGCCGCTGTTCAGAGACATCAGGAGAGGAGGGACCAAAAAACACCCACAAAGGACACCTCGGCTGGCACCATCCATACACACACAAGCCCTGGCTCACAGAAGCAGGTAGGTAGGTGGGGTAGGTGGGCGCAGTAGTTGAAAAGCAACAAAATAAGGGGGATTTTATCGTTTGGGGCAGATATTTTGTGCTAATGACGGTGCACATGGTGGGAGACAACTGTGTACCCCAGTGGGGGTGTGTGTACCACTACCCAGCCGCCAGATTAACCTTATCGTCCGCATCCACGTTAAACACGCACGCTTCCATTTTTAACCGCTGATGTAATCATTAGAGATCTCCTCTTTGGTTAACGTGTGCTCAAACTACAATCAACCACCACTACCACTATCTTTTCAGCTTCCACCCCACGTCACCTTGCACCTTGCTCTCCATCTGTAAAAGCTTCTGTCACAATGAGGACCATTACAGAGCAAAATGAAGCACAAGTGACCAGAAATAACCCCCCACATCAACAATACAACATTATTTAGCCATTACGTTGATATAGGCAAAGAGGTAACTATATCTTTTCATTAGCTATTAATCTCTCTGTACCATGACTGTTTGGATGCCACCCATAAACTCCCTCATCTGAAACACCTTCTGCATCAGTGAGGCCCCTTTAGAGGGCAAAAAGAAACAAGCAACCGAAAATAATTACTATACCACCAACACCACATCAACAATAGACATCAACAATTATTTAGCCATTAGGATGCCAAGTACAGTAACTTCTCCTTCGCTATTCATCTCTCTGTCTGCCATGACTATCCTGCTGCCTCCAGCCAAACTGTAATCAACCACCACCGCCACCACACTATCTCCCACTGCTTCCTCATATGACCTTCAGTGCTCGCCATCTGTAAATCCCCCCTGCATCACTCAGGACCATTACAGGGCAAAAAGACTCAAGTGAGCAGTAATGACACTAACCACAACATCCACAATACAACATCCACAGTTATATGTAGCCATAATGTGCCAGGTAACTTCTCCCTCTGCATCACTGAGGACCATTACAGGGCAAAAAGAACCAAGTGAGCACTAATGACACTAACCACAACATCAACAAAGTTAACTTAGCATCATAGTATAATTGTCAATTGACATTGAAATATGACTTGGGCAATTATGCTATGAGGCTAACGACAATACAACATCCACAGTTGTATGTAGCCATAAGGTGCCAGGTAACTTCTCCAGTCTGGTGTGATTCATTTTTTCTGGCTGCCCTGACTCCCGTACACTCATACACTCTCTCAGGGAGCAGAGAGAGAGTAGAGAGGGGCCAGCTGGGCCAAAGGGTCCCACTTTCCACACTGTATGAACATCCGTCTTGTCAGCGCGCCTCAGATGAGAAGTGACGGCCGAATCCTCAAATTTATTAACGCCGCCAGAGTTTATGCCTCCGGAGATTACGCCCACCATCCTTCATCATTCCGCCGCCACTGCGGGCCCGGCACAAATTCAATTTGCCCGCACTGCACTGCCAGGCACCGGGAGCCGGGGAGGTGGGGAGCCGGGGGCCAGGAGGCTGGGGGCCGGGAGGCTATGAAACATGTGCGGGCTCCCAAACATGCCAGTGTGTCATCAGATGGGCAGATAAGAGGAGAAGGAGGAAGAGGCTCATGAATAAAAAAATCATTTCAGTACGATTTCAGTATGTGCGAGGGCAAGACTGTCTCTCCGAGCCAGCATGACAGAAGTTATTATGTGCATTACATGATGCAGAAATGCTGCTCGTAGCTGGGAAATTGCAGAGATGCATGCAGGTTTGGAGCATGTATAACTAGCTGAGCTGCTGCTCATCATTGTATGGTAGCATCTAAACACCAGCTTATGCAACTTCACCCAACTCATCTTCTTAACACAAAAAATTCTGTTGTTGTTTTTGGTCCTTTTACATCTACTGCAAAAGACATTCACACACTTATATGTTGCACAAAGTCTGAAAACAAGACAAAGAAAAACTCTAAAACTCCTGGGTGTGTACCCACTGTATAGGGCATGGGAACGGAAGTCAGCCGCGCAGTGTATTCTGGGACACAAACAGTGTGTCACCATATTGTGAGGCCACGGCGCAAAATACGAAAAAAAACTAATCTTTCCAACACTGTACACTTAACATTGCTTGTTGTTTTCGGACATTAAGCTATCATAACCAAACTTCTCATGGACATATCTAGTCATGTCTACTCTCTCCTCTTCAAAACTAAACAGGAAATACAATGCAAACGTGTATGAACATTTGTGAACATGAGTATCTTTGAGTGTGAGTGTGTGTGTGTGTGTGTGCACGTTGTACTGTATCTGTCTTCTCTTTACTGTGTTTTAACAGTTGAGTGTATCACCAATTGTTCCCGATGAAACATTGTTTTGTCTCACTATGTACTAAATATAAGGCTGAAACAACAATTCACTTGACTTGACTTCCTGTCAGGTGCTGATTATTATGACATTTCAAAGCAATCTCATCAAGGTGTCATACACAATTACAATATGACTGTGATCTTTGTTTTGTAAAAACTAAATATTCTAAAACATGCATGGCCACTGGAACTCACCATCCACTCGGAGATTATGATGTCCACTTTCTCTACGGGCAGTGTCACCTCCTCGATCCTGCCCTTAATGAGAGTGATGGTGTCTTGTAGGTTGTTGGATCTGGGAGGGAAAATTAGAGTACATTACACTCAGTAGATGCTTTTATCCAAAGCAAGTTACAAAAAGGAGGACATATGCAGGGACACTCACAGACACAAATTTCTACACAGGGAAAATGATACAAGCATGAGGTACCGAAGGAGTGAGTTGGTTTAGTGGTTGTTAGTTTTGTTTTGTACACAAGAAGTTTTGTTTTTTGTACAAGAAATAAACAAAAGTCCTTCAGCACTAAATGGTTATACTATACTGTAACAAATCACGCCAATAATATGGCTACAGAGAGATGGCATCATGCCTGGGAGAGTTGGAAGATCCTTAACTGTGACTGACGATGCCAAAAAAAAAGTGTTTCTTCGAACTTCACCCCAACAGTGAATACATCAATATACAACTGGGCCGATTCTGTGAGTTGTCCAGTTGCACTCTTTCTCTCTCTGCAGATGGAGACAAGTATCCGCCAGCAGCGCAGCTGATTTATCAACATTACGGTGGAACCCAGGACAACCGGCGGCCATGCCACTCTCTACACATTTACAACTCTCTTCCACATACCTGCCTCCACAACACTGGAGTAGCTCAATGCAGGGGACCTCAGTGGCGGCAGTCAGACATATTGATTTGATTATTAATGAAGACACTTGGACCTGGTAAATTACAGGACACTACTAAGATAAAACGAGGTGTGTGTGTGTGTGTGTGTGTGTGTGTGTGTGTGTTGGGGGGTGGGGTGGGATGGGTCTGAAATGCGGGAACCCAGAAAAAACAAGAGAGAGCTGCCAGCTATCCTACTGTCACCACCTTTACCAACATGCTTCTACACGCGATGCGGCACCCCAACTTCCAAACGTCCAATCATCCCTTTTTTTTTGACCAGCCACCCCCAAGTATCAATCTCTCTAAATACTCCATTACAATGACAGCTAATGTTACTGGGGACAGAGCAATTACTCACGGCGGTGGAGCGCGCTCCTGCCCTGGCTGATCCTTATCTCTGCCCCACCTCACTATCACCGGCTCCCAGAGGTGCACGCTAGCCCCCCCTCCGCCACCCCCCCGCCCCCGCCTTCCTTCGCCCCCACACCCCCCCCTTGTCCCCACTCCCCCTCTTAGGACGGGCTTAGTGAAAAAGGGGATGGGGTGGAGGGGGGGTGCTGTATTGTCATTATGGGGGTAATTCAGAGGACAATGTCAAACAGAACAGTGTGAGAGAGGCAGAGAAAGGGATGGCGAGTGAGAGAGTTAGAGAGAGAGACTTGTGGTATGGCCATGGCTTGCTGGGGCTCTCGGTCTCTATGAATCTCCACTGTTGCCATGTCCCTGGGGACGGGTTAGGTAACCCAGACTACAACAAGCAGTTCACAACTACAAGAGAAAACTGGGCTTAAGCAGTGACCACGGACACAAACCTACTCGTGTAGTAGTGAGTTTGCTTTTGTGTGTAACCCAGACTACAAGCAGTTCACAGCTACAAGAGAAAACTGGGCTTAAGCAGTGACCACGGACACAAACCTACTCGTGTAGTAGTGAGTTTGCTTTTCAGTGTGTGTGTAACCCAGACTACTACAAGGAGTTCACAGCTACAAGAGGAAACTGGGATTAACAACAGACACAAACCTACTCCTGTGGCAGTGAGTTTGCTTTTCAGTGTGTGTAACCCAGACTACAAGCAGTTCACAGCTAAAAGAGGAAACTGGGATTAACCAGTGACCACCGACACAAACCTACTCCTGTGGTAGTGAGTTTGCTTTTGAGTGTGTGTAACCCAGACTACAAGCGGTTTACAGCTACAAGAGTAACCTGGCCTTAAGCAGTGACCACGGGCACAAACCTACTCGTGTAGTAGTGAGTTTGCTTTTCAGTGTGTGTGTAACCCAGACTACAAGGAGTTCACAGCTACAAGAGGAAGCTGGCCTTAAGCAGTGACCACGGACACAAACCTACTCCTGTAGTAGTGAGTTTGCTTTTCAGTGGCCTCATACACCAGACAAGTGACTCCCGTTGCCCGCTCTAAGATTAGTCTTAAATCTGTGTGCTCTCTAAGGCTGCGTAATTAATCACAGAGGAAGCGATGAAGTCCAAATTAACTCAGTCGATAAAAAGCAGCAGACACATACTAACTCACTGTGGAATGCAAATGAACCCCCTCTCAGCATCCTGAGAGAACAATACAGTGGGCTAAAACAAACACAAACACGCGCGCGTACGCACACACACACGACGTGAGACACACACTGCGGAGAGGTGCTACTGCAGGCTGGTCGTCACTCAACAGCCTTCTCCCTCTCTCTCGCTCTCTCTCTCTCACCACAACAAGCACCATTGTAATGATGAGTGTACTCAACGCACATCATCTTTTATTGCTGACACAGAGTTCCAGAGGGTATGTAAGGAGAGGGAGACAGCGGAGGGCAGGGTGAGAAGTGGGGGAAGAGGGGGAAGAGGGGTAGGGGGGATGCGAAGGAACGCACGCCGCATACTTAAACCAGAACAAACACGCAGAGCCGGGAGCCGGGAGCCGAGTGCGCGAACGAGGCGCAGGGGCCGAGGCAGCTCCCACGGCGGCCCGCTGAACTGTAAAATTAAACCCGCTCACCAACACACACACATACATACATACACACACACAGACACAAACACACACACACACTCTCACACACACACACACACACCTACCTCTCACCCCAGCCCCGTGTGTTACTCCATCTCACACAATCATAACCAAAGCAATCATAAAGCGTGCTGGGCAAAGAGGCACCTCAAGTTGAGAGAGGAAGAGGGGCTGGGGGGGGGCCTGGCTCGGCTGGGGGGTTGAATATCACCGGATGTAAATGACTCTCATTTTGGTCTTATGGCAAATGAGATGACCGCTAATAAATTGAAGGTTGAAAAGGTGGCGGCATTAACTACACTGTAAAACCACATGGAGCAGGAGGGAGCTGAAGAGGCTCTATTGTATGCGAGAGCAGGAGGCAAGGGCCTGTTCACACAGTGGAGGGCTGAAATTATAAACATTACAAGTTCAGCACAAAACGCAGGAATTTACTCAGGTTGTCCACCCACTTTAAATAAACCACTTTAGCACTGGCCTGTAAAAAATAAGAAATATAAGTCCTTTTGCCATATGAAAGTAGATTAAGTTATAAGTTGTTAAAATCACAGTTGTTGCAGGAAACTTAAGATAACACAAGGGTATTTGTACGTATGTGTTTGATAGTTTTCGATATATGTTTGATAAAGTTCTGTTCAAGCACACGGTCAGCTTCAGTTCAGTGGAGGCCTAAATAAAAACTCAGTGCTCGTTTATGACCACAACACTGACCTAACGATGTCCATAGCTTGGTAGATGATCTCGGATTGGTCGACCCCAATGACCTTTTTGGCGCCCGACCTCGCCGCAAACATGGAGAGGATTCCAGTGCCACAGCCAACGTCCAGCACCACCTGAAGGCCACGAGGGAGAAAGAGTAAGAGAAGAGAGGGAGGAAGAGAGGAAGAGAGGAGAAAGAGAGAGAGGAGTGAACAGGGTTCCAAAATGAGGAGTGATCTGCCAGCTTGCCCTTGCCATCCCCCTGCTGCAGAGCCATGTAATAAGAGAGCGTGAAGCGTTCATCACAATGACAGGGTTGTGTCGTCTCGCCGAACTAGACCCCGTCCGCCGCCATCACTGCCCAGATTGGCTGAGATAAGCCCCTCGCTCCCATGGCCCTATCACCCCAACCCTACAACAGCCCCCACCCCCCACCCCCGCCCCTCATAGCCCTACTCCCAAACCGTACCCCAGTAGAGGCCCTGCACCCCCAGCCCCAGCCCCACCCCCAGCCACTCTTAACGGCCCTGGTAAAGGTGCCATCAGCATATAACAAATGAGGCCCATATAGGCTGCTATACATTCCCGTGTGTGTGTGTGTGTGTGTGTGTGTGTGTGTGTGTGTGTGTGTGTGTGTTTTACAGAGACATGGAAGGTGTTTGGGGGAGGCAGGGTGGGTTGGGGGGTGCTCACTCCCCTGTTATCAGCTGCATGCAGTCCACTGGTAAGGTGCTTTTGAAAAACGCTTTGGCGTGTAATAAAGTCGGAGGGTGTTAAATCAGCGCTGTCATCACATCGTTATCCAGCTTTATTCCCCCACCCCCCACAACCCCCAACCCCACCCCTACACCAACGCAACCCACCCCCCTACCCCCTACCCCCTGGGGGACGCAGATGTGCCACCGCACCCCTGCACTTAAACCCCCGGTGCCAAGAAGCAGAGAGGATGCTGGGAGTCCCTGACTAGACTACAGGTCCTCAGTAGGCTCCGTGTGTCGACTCACCTTGTCCTTGAAGACGTCCTGGTTCAGGTACATGAAGTCCCTGTAGCCCTCTGTGCGCACCTTGTCCTGGGTGGATTTAGGGGGCGGTGGGAGAAAGGGGGAGACGGGGTTAAGCAGAGACAACAGTCAGAGACAGGTGATGAGTAATGACACCATCATACCCTTTTTTTTAATTAAAAAAGATGGAACACAGATCATTCCACGTGAGTAATTAATAGTGAAAGATCAGTGAATTAGGAGAGGATGTATAATAAAAACCAGTATAGGCACAGATATATGTAAGGTGGTGAGGTGTTTTACACCAAAGTGTTCCAAGGCGAAGTTATTTCACCGTTTCAGATTAAATAATAGTGCAAAGCTGATAGCTCTTTGGCGAAACCAGTGACTGATCGTGACGCAGCGAAATAAAGCGTGGAAAGCACTAGAAACATATTAAGACGTGTGCCATTTCTAACTGTGCTAGGACCAATCTGAAATAGAAGCTGCATTTAAATTGTAATGTAATGTAATCCTTATCCTTAACAAGAATTCAATAATTCTCCAAAATAATCTACATAATGGAATAATTATAGCAATTTCTTAGTAAGGAGTATCACACGTTCAAAAATTAAAAGCGATGGTGCTTATATAACTCATACAAATAAAAACATCTATGGTTATTGTACACGATATATATATTTTTCATCACACAAACCTGGGTAAAGTTGCTCTTGCAGCCGCATTGGGGCTTGAAAGTCAAGTGCTAACGAGTATTGTGCACACACAGAACCAAACTTAAGACAGTGAGGGATAGCAAGAAGGTCAGGGGACAAGGAACGGGTTAAGAAAAGTATGACGCTTGCTTTTTTCTTTACATCCTCGGACGTACGTACATGTTGACGCATATAGTTGAGGGGCTTTATGGGGGCCCATTAAAGAGCGTCAGCGGCTTTCTGCGCCAAACAGCCCCTGTCCCCTCTAGGCTATGATGGGAGTTAGAGGAGGTCTGACGCAAACGCGGGCATTAACGCAAGCACCATACTGAGCACCAATCAGAAACGTGCCTCGCTGCTTATACTGCAGAGGGTGGTGTACGTGCGTATGAGCGAGTGAGTGAGTAAGTGAAGGAGTGAGTGAGTGAAGGAGTGAGGGAGTAAGGGAGTAAAGGAGTGAAGGAATGAGTGAGTGAGTTTGTGTGTGCTGGAAGGAGGAGGATGAAAGAGTAATTAGTCACCCTCACTCCCTTGACTAAGCTTGATGCTGGTAAAACGCAAACACTTATGCTGCTTCATCAATGTGGATTCGCTCATAAAACGCCATCTCTGTGTTTTTCCACATTCTGTGTCTGTGCATCACTCATAAAGCTCAGAGGCACTAGAGTTTGGAACTTTTTTTTTTTTTACTAAACTAGTACACTATGACACAGACAGGGTGCCACACGGTAATGATTAAGGGGATCCCATACGCACCTTAAGCATCTCCTCGTGGATACTGTAGTGGCCATACGAGCTGAAGTACGCCTCATCCTCATCTTCCCTCAGCTCCGCGATCGCCCCACAACTGGTGGACCCTCGGCCCGTGTCCGCATTCAGAACCAAGCCCTGGGCCAGGAGCCTAGGTGTACGTATGCACACACAGACACACGGACACAGACAGACAGACACACACACACACACACAGTCACGACACACGTTGCCTGGACACTTTTCTTTGTGTCCCTTCCACCCATTCACTCTCAGTTACTGCAGTGGAATTTTACCCCCTCCTCAACTTTGCCACTCTCCTCCTCCTCTACTTTCATTACTGCCGTCTACTGTAAAGGGTTCTATGCTACCCCCTGCTGGTGGAGAAGAGTAACAACCCAAGAGGAGAAATAAGTTGAGGGGTAATGTGTACCACAGTTACTGCTATACTTTCCTATAGGGATATCCTACAGGGATATAACACTTCTGTTAAAATTGTAATAGTGTTTACTGCCACTTCAGAGATAAGATGCCTTTATTGTGATTGTGTACTTGATACAATGAAACTGTAGCAGCCCAACCACACAGCATTTAACACACAGGTCCTGGTCCTTTTACGAGACAACGCAAACACATTAAAGGCAACATAATATACAACAGGAATGAAGCAGAAAAACAAGGAAGGCGAGTCTTAAAAAGAACATGTCAGATAAGTATAAAAATAAACTGCTGAGTGAGAATGTACTAAAATGTACTGCGCTGTGGGACATACAGAGGGATTGCAAAGTCACTCAGTGCGTGCACATGGACGAGTTGACTGTTGCACGTAGTGACTGTTAAAGGATTGGAAAGGTTTTGTAGAGGACACTGTGTGAGAGTATGTTGGTATGTGTTATAATTAAACTCTATTGCCTTCCTGAAAACAGCATTTGAAAGTGGAGATGACTATAGTGTGAGGAGTTGGAGGCAAGAGGTATTGGTAGTAGGCATTTAATGTCAAACACAAAAAATAACCATCAACAATAATTGCCATACTGTCTCTAAGAAATGTATCCTCCAACAATGTGCTCATAACATGGAAGCACTGTAGAGAAGGTAGAAAGCAATTACCCACCCTGGGCTTTAATTACAGGTCTAAATACAAATTGGCACCCTGACCACAATCCAAAGACCCACACTTTGAAACCCACTCACAATGCCACAAGACCCAGGCTTGTTAAACTGGCACAAACAGCGCACACTCAACTGTATTCACAGCACTGATGACTCCATCATACTATGAGAGAACATTAGGCCTATGTACTGAAACGATATTCTATGCACTTTACCTCTTCCCTCCCCATGCACAGTTTTAGACAAACAATCACTAATTTCACTGCATGTCCTACTCTACCCAGTATGCCTATGCATGTGACAATAAGACATCCTCGTATCCTTAAAACGCTTACTTGAGCTTGTGGAGGTCCTCCATGGCTCTGGCCAGAGCTTCCTCAGAGCGCTGGGCCCTCTCTTCAGCCTGCTGTGCTCTCCGTAGCAGGTCTCCTGCCTGGCTCTCACATGACTGGCCCCCTACTACCATCGGCTCTGCTCCACACAGCTCGTCCAGATCTGAGACAGATTCAACACAGACATTTTTGCTTTACAGTCCAACCCTCCATCATGTGTCATGGACCAGCCAAAGAGTTCCAACTGTTAAGCGATGTTTAGTATTTACCAACATAAAAACAAATGTATTGTTATTGTTAACACTACTACTACTACTACTACTAATAATAATAATAATAGTAACAATGTTATTATTGTTGTTATGACTACTGTTATTATTATACACCTACCAATCTGGAGCAGAGGGTCGTCTGGTAGAACAGGTCGCATGTAATCATCACTGTCCCAGGGAAAGGCCCCGTTATTAGAGCTCTGCTGCAACGTTTCCGCACTACACTTCTGCAGGGAACAATACAGATTAGTTTTTAAAAAGTCTAAAGTGGATACAGAAGCTAAACCTTTTATCACAGTATAGGATTTTCAACTTACCACCGATCTTATGTAGTTTATCATCTTTATATAGCCATAATCATCCAATCCTGCCAATGGATGTTTATACAATATTAGTGGTGTTGATTATATTCACTTAAATAACCTAAATATCAAATAGACAGAACTTACTGAATTTCTTCAACAACTCCGGAATGTTAACGCCATGTTCGGACAAACAATGCTGCAGTGTGGCTGGGACTGAATTCAGTGATCTATCGAAGAAAATGCTGTTTATAGTTTATTGTAACTCATGGCTGTTGTAATATAAATTGACTAACAGTCAATCGGATTTACCTTTCCCAAAACAACCCTGTATGCTAAATTTAGCAGTTTTCTAAATCAAGATAACGCACAAACATCAACAATGTAGCACTGGTCAATGGAATGATAACCCACCTATCACAAAATAAGCAAAGAATTGAAGTATTAGAGTTTTCCTCCATCCATTCCCACTGATCATCATCATCACTGTCTGACAGCTCAGGCACCTCCTCTCCAGCTGCTCCATCGTGGTCTGCACGATGAGAAGAAGAGACTAAGTAAATATTATGCCAAATACACCACACACCAAACCACAAATATAACGGGCTTCACCGTAAAGTAAGCAACTAAACACAGTAATCTTGGCACATGCAAGCACACTCAGCATTTTCTGTGGGAATGAAGTCTAGTTCAGGCTACTTGCCCATCCTCCCGCTAGCGTTTCCAAATAAAACACAGGCACGGTAATAAACCCGGATTGACACTGCTAGTTTTGTCTCAATAATCTCCACTAAAACATATCAGAAACGCTTCTTCTGCGAAAAACTTAAGTATTTACTTCTTTCACGTGTACCTGTGTATTCCGCCATGCTGTCTCCTTGGTTTCATCCGAAAAGTTGCTGCTTCCGGGTCACGCAGCTTTGGGTCTGCAGTTTAACCCTGTAACCATACGAGGTCGCTGTTTCTTTAAACATCCCGACTTATTTTCCTACCACAACATGGTATGGGGGATTGGAGAGTGGTTAAACTGTCTTCTAGGGTTACTGAACGTTGAACAAAAAATGTCTCCATTTTCCCCACCCAGTTTTTTACCCTTTTCCCCTCAAGTTTGATATTTTGCTATAATGCACACCATAAATATGCCATGTACTAGTATGTATGTTTGAAACAGTTGCTTTAATGTATAATTGTTTAAATAATTATTTTTTATATAATTCTTTAAGTGTTTGGAACAATACACAGGAGTTTGTAAAAGAGAACATAAGAATGAGTTTTATATGTAGGGTGAATTCAGGAAAACTAGGCTATCAGGCAAAATGGGCCAGATAAGCATTCCCTGTGTGCCTTTATTACTGTAGTAGTCAGATACATTTCATGAATTACCACCTATTAACACCTTTTAAGGCTGCAGTTGGAAGCATTTTTAATCATATTTGCCAGAACTGTCACAATTTTCTGACAGTGTTACATGAAATAGGCAATTTAAGAACAAATACAACCCCCTCGGCACCACCTACAGCCTGTAGAGGGATACACAAAATTACCACACTTACATTGTTCAAGAAATTGTGAAAGCAAAGAGGCAGTTGTAACCCCTGTAAAAGTCAGGATGTTGTATCTTTTTGAAATTTCAAGCCAAGGCACTGCAATTTCAAGGACATGCCAACGATAACTTTACATACATTTATTATTGTGCAAACATTTTTCAAAAAGTTCTCCTTTTTTATTTTAACAGAGTGCAAAAACAGACAGACAGTATTACAGACAGTATTCCCTTTCACCAACATAAGTGCACGCATTTTAATGATATTTTTTTAGTCACACAAAAAAAAACTTAGTTGTCCCCCAGTTTCCCCAGTTCATATATGGCCTTGTTCTCCAAGATTTCCACTTTCTTATCCCCCTGGATAACGGTATTGGCCAACATGGCCCTGGCCATGGATCGGATGGGAATTGACATTGCTGTTGGGAACACACTGGAGAACGCACCCAGGAACTTCCTAGCCATCCACTCTCCTGGTCGGCTCTCTTCTCTGTCCACTAACAGAACTCTGTGGGAGTAATAATGAAATGTTCACAAGGTTATTCACCTGGATGAGACAGAGTAACAGGGTAACACAACATTAGGCTAGCTATTAGAATATGTCTTGGCTCGATCAATATCAAGCTGCTTTAATATTAATATTACCACTATGTCACTATAACAAAGCAAAAATGTTAAAGGACCATAAGCCATAACTTGATTAAAGTAGTAAAACGAACACATACGCAGGTCGGTAGACAGAATAGCGCTCAAAGCCAAGCTGCTCAATATCAGCCTCTACCTGTCCCTGTAAAAAAATAGTAAATAAATACAATAAAGATTTAAAATATTAGTTACCTGGCATGAAACTCTTAACAATGTAACAACAGCAACAATAGACATCCATAAACAACGTAAATCAACACTTGTTTGATTCTCACTCAGGTCTATTTCTTTTTTGTGTCAGGTGGTTTAAGGTGAAAACAACAAACACTGGGGAACACCATATGTTCTATCAAGGGGTAAAACTAAAAGGACACACTTAGTACTTTGACATACAAAATAGTGAGTAGCGACCAAATGTGTTTATATATATGTTTTTTTTTTTGGACGTCGTCTGAAACGGACCTTGACTTTGAGATACAGGAAACCACTGTTTTTGTCGGCTCCTTTCGATGATTCGAGGTTGAAGTGGGAGCAGCCTCCTGCCTTAGCCAGCTCTGCTGATTTCAGAACGTAGTCGTGGTCTACCCGAATGAAGCCTTCCTAAAACGTTGGTTAGGTTACTTTTGCATAAAAATAATAATAATAATAATAATAATAAATAATAATAATAATAATAATAATAATAAACTGTATTTGTATAGCACAATTGTGTTGAATAGTGACATGTCTAACTTACAGTCCCAGCTTTGGCTTTGGTTGTTCCCAAACAACAGTATCCAACATCATGGCCTTGAAATGCTGCAGCGTAATCATCCAACTTTTCGAAGTCAACGACTTCCTGAGCCTGAAGGGGGAGATATGAGGATATGTCTCTGCCTAGATCATATTAAAATGCATAACATTCATGTACGTGAGGATATGAATGTAACTTTACATTACCACATTCTCATACTCTTTATCTTCGAAAGTGACTTGCCGTCTACCGATGAGCGTGATTCGGGAGAACAACTTGCGTTCTACAATTTCTTTAAGCAGAACTTTCCCTGTTTCTCCAGTGGCACCAAGAATGAAGCAGCTTTTATTTTTCTCCCTGAAGGTCTCCTCTGATGCTTTCAGGTCCATGCTGACGGGTAAAGCAAGAAGGGTCCCTTGTTGATCATATTAACCAGTATATTATAGCCATATCCATTTGGTGAAAACATATAACTTGTAGTTTAAACATTCCATCATTAGTCGTCACAGGAATATCCTTACTGTACAGTCTGCTAAATTATTTGTTTATAAAACTACACTACGTTATTTCGGATATGATTTTTGATTCAATATAGCCAAAACGTCTAGCCTAGATTAACATTACCCAACCACACCTATGTTTGCTTACCTTGAGACGTCAAAAGATTCTGAATTTTCTAAGAACTGTAGGGCGACGGCTATTAGTACTACAAAAACAGCTAAAAATGACAAAATTCTAAAAAGCCTACTCTCAAACACTATCATGACATCTATCTACTTTGGACCCATTACAAAGGGTAAACACACCAACCAGATGAAGCTACTCAATTGACAGTAGAAGAGCTACTTCCATGAGGAACTGACTTCCTGGTTTGTGCGCACACGCATGCGCACAGAGCTACCTTAACATCATATACATATACAAGAGCTTCTTCCACTGTCTATGTACAAGACAGGTACAAGAGCATACCAGTAAAATTACAACACAAGAGCGACTCCAGTAAAATTTTCAATATGGCCGCCATTTGGTAGTTTTTCAAAGTAAAAGCATATTCTAATGCTTTATTTTTCTTTCTATTTGGAAGAATATCAATAAAGAAATGAACATTTAAAACAAATTCCTTCATAAAGGTAAAAGTTACGTTAACTACAAATAAAAAAAATAGGATATGAACATGAGTTTAAAATAAATAACCCTTTCGACACAGCCCACTATTGCTACATGTTTAAAACTTCAGGTTATGGGGTGCAATTTGTCTGGGTAGGTACCAGAGCATAAAATGCCAGTCGGATGGCATGTATTATGACATAGTAATACACACATGACCTTAAAATTGTGTGGCTGAGAAAACAAGTTGTGCATATGTAAAAGGGGGTGAAATGAAAATGGTATACCATGTCCTTTAATATCAACAGGTAATTATTTAGAATTTGTCTGTGTAGGTACCAGGCCATAGAAAATCCCAGCCGAATGGTATTAGGTCTACCATAGAAATACATACATTGCCTTCAAATTGTGTGGCTAAGAAAACAACAAGTTGTGCATATCCTTAAGATATCCTTAGAGTATCAAGAGTTTAAGGTAGAATGCATATGACTTTTGTACAATAAACAATTCTGTTCAATGTCTTTTTCATGGGACAGTGTGTGGCTGTGAAAACAAGTTGCACACATCTAATATGTTTTTCTCACTGTCTCTCTGGATTTGTCACTTGTTCTTTGGTTCTCCAAGTCGGTTAAGAAATTTGCGCTACTTGCATTAGTTGGTGTTTACTGACAGTCACTCTGTATTCCCTGAGCTCCTGGGAGACAAGGGATGTCTGATTAAGCCGCATAATTGCAGTCCTTAAAATGCAATGTTAACTTAACTTGCAAAATGAGTCTGCTGAAATTGCAAAGTTAGCCTAAGCCACACTGCAGACTACATACACATGGGCTAGTTACAACGGACCTACATCATAAAAACATAGGCTGAATCCGAACTGGCTCACTTATTCACTATGTAGGGGGCAAAATGTAATGCAATCCAGTGTAACTCACACCCTATGTAGTGAACTACATAAATAAGTAAACAAGTGAACATTTCAGACATGGCCTTAGAAATATTGTCAAAAGAAAACTTCTTAACCGAATCTTTATGTGCCCTTTTATTTTGGTAGTTTTTTTGCTGCCAATACTGCATTTACCTCATCTAACCTTTGAGCTCCCCACCCACCCAAAAGCAATCAGTTCACTTGGTTTTGTTTCTTTGTATTGTTTATGTCTTTTCTGAGGAAATTGAGACAATATGTCCATAACACTAAGTAACCACTAGAGGGCAGTAGCAAGAAAAGGTGCTCAGAGTGAATCCCCTGTTTACCTGGTAGGCTAAGTGACCTAAGCTAAGGTACAGAGAGGCCTACTTACTCTGAGCTGGGAAAGTAGGGAAGGACGTCTAGCAGAGAAGAAGTCCATAATACAATTACAACATGATGTACTTGTAATGCTTTTGGAAGACTGCCATTATCAGAATGATCTCTTGTTGTTTCAGTCAGGGCTCAATGAGAGGTGTATGACTGCAGTGTTAGTTGTTGGCCTTAACAAGAACGACTCCCATAGTACAAAATAATTGATAGAAATAGATAAAGAAAAAAGTGAAACATAAAACCAACAATTAAGGCAATGGGGTGCGTGGAACTTTTTACATTGCTGTAAGTGTACAGTGTCATGTGTGTAAATGGCATTGTTAAGTTAGACGAACGTAAAAACATCCATGCAGCTTGTTTTTAAAAGTTGGTTCTATGCCCTATGCCTTCCTTTTTACAGTGTACTTGCCAATACATACACTAACAAATGTGTGTGTGTGTGTGTGTGTGTGTGTGTGTGTGTGTGTGTGTGTGTGTGTGTGTGTGTGTGTGTCTGTGTGTCTGTGTGTCTGTGTCTGTGTGTGTATGTCTGTGTGTGTGTGTGTGGCAAAGTCAGATATTACACTGTTGTTTATGCTTCTGATAGCATGTCTGTAGTCTTGTGTCACAGTTCACATGGAGGTCAATCTGGTGATAATAATAATAATAACTAGACTGCATTCCCGCAGAAAATGCAAAAAGTGCGCTGGGAAAAATGCGTGCCAACATTCCGCCATTCATTTTCAATGGGCCAAAAAGTTGCAGAAAAACGTCAATAACAGACGAACGACAAGAGGTACGGTATACCGAAATGTAGGCGGTCATGTCCAAACTGGGCCGGTCGTTTTAGAGTTGGAACGGTGTCTCTATCTCGAAAGCCTGAGGAGTAGTAACGTCTGAAAAATCCAGGACAGGAGAATAATAATAAATGGTGGGATAACAATAAGTGTGCTCTGCAAGCACACTTAATAATACATAAGTTTTGTATAGCGCTTTTCATGGCACTCAAAGACGCTTTACATACATAAACAGAAACACACATACACACACACAAAATACAAAAAATGAGAGGGTGATCAGTGGTGGGGGGGGGGGGGGTGGTCATGTGTCGTATGCAATCTTGAACAGGTGGGTCTTGAGGTGGCATTTGAAAGAAAGTAGTGTGTCGGAGTTGCGGATGGCCAGGGGGAGGGAGTTCCAGAGGGTGGGGGCAGCAATGGTGAAAGCCCTGTCGCCAATGGTCCGGTATTTGGTTGTGGTGATAGGGGTGAGGAGATTTGCATCAGCAGAGCGTAGTCGGCGGGTGGGGTGGAGTGTCGGTGGAGGTGGAGGAGGTCGGTCAAGTACACGGCTGCAAGGTTGTTGAGGGCCTTGTAAGTGATGAGGAGGATTTTGAAGTGTATGCGTTGATGAAGTGATGTTTGTTGTCATTCTCTATGTCTACTAAAACTGATCTGGCAATCACTCCTAATCATGCTGCATTGACAACAGGGAGCTCCTATCAATACTGCAATTGTTTTGCTTTCTCTCTGATAGTGGGGCACTATGGGCATTGCCTGTTTAGTCTGCCATTACACTTATGAATTTGCCACCCACCTCTAACCCTAACCCTAGCCCTAGCCCTAACCCTAACCCCCCACCCCCTCACCCCACCAAATTAGAATTTAAAACAGAAGATTGGATTCGTCCCCCTGTCTAAAAATACCGTAATCACCCATTAGGGCTTAATCTGTTAACTGAGCTCTCAGAGGGCTTTTCCACCGCTACACTGGCAAGACACCAGCATGTAACAGACTGGATTTTTCGATGGCGAATGCTTAACAGCAGGACGTTTAAAATGAGTGACAGTTTTTTGGCTATTTTTGTGAATCGGTGACAGAGGACAGAGGACAGAGAACTCAACTATAAGAAAACATGGGCCACTCACAGAGCAATGAACATGAACACAACGAGGTAGCCCTGACACAGATCCAGGAGCTGTACAAGAAGTTTGCCAGCGAATGTCCAAGTGGGAACCTGCACTTACATGAATTCAAAAAAATCTTTGGGATCCACCACAATTGCTCAGCTGAGGAAAGTGCCTATGTTGAGAACATCTTCCGGTCTTTTGATACAAACCAGGTAGGGTTGTTTTTTTTTTGTATATTCAGTATTTGGGTACTGTGGCTGTCTCAGAGTAAAATTTGGCACAGAAAATATAGAGATCTAATACGCTATCTCATCAGAATATAAAAACATAAGGCACCTATTTGAGCAAGTACTGTGATTTTAGTTTGATTTCTTGTTTGACTATTTAAAAATATATATTTGTAAATTACATATTTTTTTAAACTACTGTCTACTTCCTATATTCTGAGTCCTGAGTGATGTGTGGGGTTAATGCAAGATGTTAGCTTCACCAATTTCACTGCATGTCCTGCTTTACCCAGTATGTCTACAACTGCCTACAATAGCAATAAACCATTGTTGTATCCTTGTATCCTTGTAGCTACTTTAAGCCAGATTATGCCTGAGCATGCTAAAACCCTTACACTTAAACATTTACTCTGTGGTTTGCTTCTTGGTGTTTGCTTCACACTGTTATCAAATAGTTATACTGTTATCACACTCTTTCTCTCGACTCTTCACCAATGCAGGATAACACAATAGACTTCATGGAGTATGTAGCAGCTGTGCACCTTGTTCTTCGGGGGAAACTAGAAGATAAGCTGAGGTGGTCCTTTAAAGTCTATGACAGGGACGGAAATGGCCGTCTGGACAAACGAGAGGTCAAGCATATAGTGAAGGTGAGCTATGGTCACTCTTACTGTCTGCTGTGTTCCATTGTAACCTTTGATTGTGCCAACTGATCATGTGATTGTATTTTTTTTACTATGATTTTGTCAGTAAAAAACAATAGTTTTCCCACTTTAAAAATGTAAGGCAATGTGCTGCACAGATCTTTTTATGTTGGTTTAATTTGTACTGTTTTCCTTACACTGCTGTTCAGAGGATCATGAATATGTTAGCTATGTTATGTAAGTTGTAAGATGTAAGTATTTTTTAGGCTTTTGTATTAAGTATTTTTAAGTTGTTTGTAAGCAGCACTTTTTACAGTGTCATCCTTACTGTTGTGTCTGCACCACACAGTTACTCTACGCCCAGCCACTCCTCCATCGATCTCCTGAGTCAGTCTAAGCCTGTTAAGCTCTGGGTTTAACTTAGATTAGGCTACGATCATTGGCATTAACACTAAATGACGTCGGTAGATCTCATGAAAGTCTAAGTAAGGTTGTTGTTTGCACAGTGTACAGTATGGTAAGTTCAGCTTTTTAATGCTGTGGCTCTTCAGAAATTACAAGAGCATAATCTAATACATTGTCCCACATGTCATGTTAGGGCAGTTTATTTTACTCAGACACAGCGTAATGTGAATATTTTATGTGGCAGTTGTGTGGTGAATGTATGGCTGTATGCACAGTTACATCCCAGCCTGTGTTTGCCAGCAGATCATCTCCAAGATAAAGAAGTACGATAACCCATCTGGAAGTGAACAAATGAGTCCTGACCAGATCAGTGACAGGATATTTCAACTTGTGGACATAAACAATGATGGTAACGATTCTCAATAAACATTTTTTTTCCTGCTTTGTAAATTGTAATGAAATGCACAAAACATCATGTCAACACGTATCTATCTACCTATTTTGGCAAACATAAAAGACTTTGACTTGACTTTGACATGTTAACTTAGCATATCTATATTTTTGTATCCAGGCCAAATCTCCCTTGAAGAGTTCATAGAAGGTGCCCAACGGGATGAATGGGTTATGGAGCAGCTGAAACTGGATGTAAGACCCTCTGGATGGTTCCTTGAACATACTGAACACCCACACCCTACCAGTACACCCAGTAAACCACAGACAAGATGAGACAATAGACTTCAATGAAGTCCCTCACAAGATTTACCTCATGGCTTTCTCTAAACAGTTCCTGTTGAAGGAATTAGCTGTATTTTAACATTTTACCTCACAGAGATGGAGTGTTGTGTAATGGATTTTGCGTATAATCACCAGTCAATATGAGCGTTATGTTAGGTAACTGGTTCTCTGTGTAGTCAGTCACACAGTTGTGCCACTTTGCTGTTTTAATATAACCTGGAATGGACAAACCCAAACACACCCAAACAAGCTGGGCTTCTGCATGTCTGGGAAGTGAGATGTATTCAGTTGATTGCAATCTACAGTGTCACCACTAGATGCCAATATGGTACCTTTACATGAGGAGATAAAACATTTGAACCGTTTTAAAGCAATGCTATCCAACTTTTTCGAGTTAATTAACCCTCAGTAGATGCTTAAATGAGCCATTACCAGGTGAATGAAGACTCTCTCGACCATCCCCCGCTGTCTGTGAACAGAATACCACGCTGGCAATATGTGGGTGTCCACTCCGGCACCCTCAGACTCACAAAGTCTTGAATCACAAGAAGTAGGATCACGTTAAATTCTGAAGAAATTCTGACTTTACTTACCCTGGTGGATGTGACCACACAGTGTGAGGGAAAGGGAAAACAGCCTATTTTTACAAGAGTGTACATTTACTTGGAGACACTAGGGGGAGCTCCATTGAGGAAAAAGTACTCGGTTGCACAGTATGTCTTTAAAGCCAAATTCTTTCTACCTCCATGAGAGGTTGCTAATTGCAGTCTGTCTACTCTGCAATCATTGGCTGCCCTCTCCTAACAGTAGAGTCTTTGTACATTCAGACATGCAATGCAGACAAGCACGCAAGAAGAACAGATCTCCCATGACTACTTATGTCATCCTTATGACCTCGTCCAGCTCAAAACATCAGGGAGACACCACAGGCCACTGGCTGCCAGAAATCGGCACTTTTGAGACTGTTTTACCCTGCTGGTTTAACTCCATAAAGACTGTAAACTCCTCAATGTAGTTTTTTCATACTGTTACATTATTTGCCTGCAAAGGCTTAATGGGATGTTTGTCTTAATGTGGAATTGTGTGCTTTACATTTGTACAACTATAAATGTGCTGCTGAGCGTGTGCTGAAAGTAAATTCCCCCAGGTTGGATAATCACCTATCTATCTACCTATTTTGGCATTTCACTTTTTTTTTGGGGGGGGGGGGGGGGGTACCTTTATTGTGAATAGTGATAGTGAAGAGCGGGACAGGAAATGAGTGAGAAAAAAGATGGGGTAGGGTTGGGAAATGACCCAGGCCAGATTCAAACCTGGCTCCCCATGGGCACTTGCCCATTCATGGTACGGGTGCTCTACACACTGCACCACAGCACCACCATAAAAGTTAACATTTAACTAAAATGTAAGCTTTCTCTGTCAAGACAACATTTGTGGTATTTTTATTGGTTATTTTGCATGAAGACACTTCAGTGAAATGCAATATGAAAATGTTTTTAAATATCCTGTTAACTTGCAAATGTATACCTTTGTTTTATGTTGTTTGTAACCTGCCAGACCAATCAAATAACAAACCAAAAATATGGAATTAATGTGATAAGTCCTGCCAAATGTATTAGTGAACTAGAAAGCACTCAGGAGAATGTAAGCCTCTGCCAAAGCATGGCCTATCTTCCAACAGTAAAGAGACTGTAATTCCTGATTATATCTGGCATTTATATACAATCTTTGCTTTAAATGTTATTAACATCATTACATTTAGCATGTTTGCTATATGACCTGTTTTACATGTTGTTTGCATTCATAAACTTCAGACTCTGTTTCAGACTCTTCTTTCAGTTGAACATTGTTTTTCTCATCTGTGATTGCCATGACAAAGTAAACACAGATGTATGTGGCATTTTGTTAAAAGTTCAAGTTAAAGCTAAAGTTAAATACAATTCAAGTGACTGTTTGTACCTTTTACACATCTGACTTTGTTCTGATGCATCCTGTCACTGTGCTTTCACAAGTTGATTGGAAAAAACTTGTGACTAACTACATGCCATTAAAACCATGCTGTAAAAGTCAGGAATACTGTAGAATTGTTTGCAGTCCTAAAATAAAAGATTGTTTAAAGATCTAAATACAGAGAAGCATTCAAGAAAACACAGGCTGCAATGGAAATAAATATGACTGCAGGGTACTAGAAGCGATGGTGCATGGCAACTGCAAACAAGGCTGCCTTGTTAGACTGCTTAACTTCTTCCACCAAAATTGGGCATACTAACTTCTCCCATCTCTGTGTCCAATGTGGAGATGGACTTGCAAGAAGGTGTGTGTGTGTGTGCGCGTGCGTGTGTGTGTGTGTGTGTGTGTGTGTGTGTGTGTGTGTGTGTGTGTGTGTGTGTGTGTGTGTGTGTGTGTGTGTGTGTGTGTGTGTGTGTGTGTATGTTAGCCAGACGCCGTTCAGGAGAAATGCTTAAAGCCACATAAGCATCTAGAGGAATGCTATTAACTGAACTTTAAAAGCTTCAAATGAGGCCTTTAGACTTTACCAATCAAGAGAATACAAGTTGTGTTTGCTTGGGGCCTACATTTAATTTAAATGGAATTCAAACAATGAATCTACCTTCAAACCGCCTGTATGTAAAGTATGAATTTTAAACGAAATGTCTGTGGTAGACCTACCCTAGTTAAAAACTAACTAAACATACCATGAGTGACAGCTTGCTCATGATTACAATTACTACTTGTCCATGACAGCGATATTGCGCATGCGTGGAGAAAGCTGTTCACCTGACGAAGATGGTCGGTGCTGGCATAAGCAAAGTGGTACTGCTGCCCTTTAAATCTGATATAAACATTTCCGTTGTATTGCATATCTAACATGAAATAACATCGGGACATCTCCATGCGTCATTGAAACAGGTAAATTTAAGGTTAAAGTATGGTGAATGTCACGTGGATCTTGCTCACAATAATAGCAAAAGGTATGATGACTAACATTAGCAACATTAGCTAGCAACGTATCTAGTGTCAGCTAGTAAGCCAAGCTAACTATCCTATGTCTGGTTTGCCAAGGGTTCTGATTGACTTCTTCTCTCAGTAATGTGCATCTTTGTGTTTCTGTGAAAGATGTGTTCCCATAGTTTGTCAAAAAATAAAATATTTGTTTATTTCGCACTACACAGACGTTATGCAGAACTTTATTGCGGGACAGCTAGCTCAGCAAGCCTAGTCGGCTCGCTAATGCATTAGCAAGCTACCTTTCCTGTTAGTCACATAGAGGTTAGTCAGCGATGTTTGCCATTGTAAGATGCAGCCAAGCACAGAAAGATGCATTCGTTTACTGAATATATTTTCGCTCCAGAGTCTGTATTGTGGGGTTGTCGGCCTAAGTACTAACTTCCTGATAACATAGTCGATACAGAAACGTTAACCTGCTATCCTAACTTATTTGAATGTTTTGCCACAGACCGACGTTTCAGCTGCTCTGGTGTTAAGATGTAGCACGCTAACTACCGTTTGCTGTCCAGTGTTGTGTGTAGGAATGCGCAACCAAAGGACTGTCTTTGTTGTAGATTAACTTGTAACTTAGTGGTCTAACCAGAAGGTGTTGGTATTCTACCTACCCAAGGTATGTAAACTATGCCAGTGGACGCCTTACAGATTGTATCAGTTACACTATAACCAACAGTTCAGTGTTTCCAGGCTGGAAGGTTTTTGGCCGTTCTCCTGTTTTTAATTCGAATCACAAGGATTCTCCTGTATGGGCAGGATAACTGTGTTGTTGATCGACTGAAAGTTGGAGTTCGGAGGTTGTGACTTGCATGTTTGAGCTGGATAGACACGTTTAGCCTGATCTCCCTTCTTATTTATCTGTTCGAGAATATCTGGCTATGTGTTGACAAGACTATTTCTATAAAAAGGAGTAGGGTGGGGTAAAAATAAAAGAATGAGATGGCCTATATAGCTTATCTAGTAACCAATATTAAATACTAACAGATCTTTCAGGAAGTTTTGGGATTCAGCAGTCTAACGTAATTCAAGCGCCAATGACTGACAGTCACAGTGTCGGATTATGTAATCAATTATTAATGCTGCTGTTATCTGAGTGTTTAGTGCTGAATTAACGATGGCAAGGTGTGCTTTTCTCTGTCATCACAGGCCTGTACCTACAGCTAAACCATGCTGAAGTGGTTTTCTGGAGAGGAAGCTGGGGCTTCACCGGGTGTAAGTATTAAAATAATTCACTACTGCACTAAGAGCAGAGTATTAATACAATACATTGCTAAAACCACAAAGCTTGTTGTATCTGGCTATATTTACAATGTGATATATCCATCCTGCATCCACAAGGACTATTTATGCCATGGTACCTGTCACTATGCATTTTTTTCCCTTTATGTATCACACACACGCACACACCATGGTACTTTGTTTATAATGGATAACAAGGCTCTTGTAGTGCAGCTTCGGTTTATCCTCATGTGCCGAGTGGGCTCTGATCCCCAGTCAATGAGGCATAAGGCTGGAGGGAGAACAGTGGAGGGGACAGATTAGGAGGGTTTTAGGGAAAGTGCTGACCTTACAGTTTTGGCTGGGGCTCCAGTGATGCATCCTGTGGCACTCCCATGTCTTCCCTCAACCTGACAAATATTGCCATGGTAATGACATGTTTTTGTTCTGTGGAATTCCAGCTCAGGAGGGCGTTCCAGAAGGCAGGTTTAGTAACTGACCTGGGTGTGGTATGGTATCTCAACACACGTGGTAAACCTTCTAATAGAACAGCCATACAGCTTTGTTTTGACAGAAAAATAAAGCTATATCACTCTTCTGTAATGAGGTTTACCACTTTGTGTTTGCATTAACCGGGTTAGTCCCTAAACCACCTTCTTGGAGAACCTCTGTGATCATGGTGCAGAGTTCTCTGCTTGTACTAACTGTACCAGGTATGCTGTCAGTAAAATGTCCTAGTTGTGGCCCATATTTTCAATGCTGTGCAGAGAGGCTAGGACGGCAGCATAGGTCCTGTCTTCCTCTCCTTCTGTGTCATCCTGGTCTGCCTTGTCGTTTGTGCTGATGTGTGTGTGTGTGTGTGTGTGTGTGTGTGTGTGTGTGTGTATGTGTGTGGTATATATGTGTTTGCACTGCAGGCCCCAGGCTCTCCTCAGGGCACTGTTGGCGGAGGAAATCCAGCCTTGTCAGAGGTGACAGAGCAGTTGGCTCAGACCCAGCAGCTGGTTGCTCAGCTCAAAGAGCTCATCAGAGAAAAGGATACATCGCTGGCCACCAAAGACGAGCAGCTGAAGGTAGAGGCACATGATGTTATGCATAAGCACAGACATTTATACGTTTTTCAACCTTGATGTGTCTTTCTGTGTCAGGTGGAGGACTTTGTTTAAAATGAAAACTATTGTCAATGATTGCAAAATGAAAATGGTACATAAAATGGTAGATGCAGTTCTGTGTGTTTTTTTTTAAACAGCAGTCATATATTTTGTTATAAATGTTTTTTTTTTGCATAATAATAAGTTGAAATGTTGTGCGCTTTAAATTATTGTCAGCTGAAAGCAAATGGTGCAAACAACTCGTGTTCTTTTTGTCTTGCTGAGACCAATCTGAAATTCAGTTTTAGCACAGTCATCTAGATATGCTCTGCTGGAAGGACATAATGATATCCACAGAGTAGTAGTATCCACAGATCAAATAAGATCAAATAAATTCACCTTAACAGAGCAAATGACTTCTCAGATCACTGCGAAGTTGTCTCACAGTCCCAGTCATGTGAGAAGTCCCCCAATTAACAACACTGTGTGAAGAGAGTGGTCCAAGTAAGGCCCAGCAGGCTACACAAAGAGATGGGCTCCCCCTGCCACTGTTCTGCCAGTGAAACGCATGACTGTTCTCCTCTGTTAAATATTAGCCAGCACCGAAATACAGTTAAAACAAACACTAAGGGCTGTGCTTTGGGTCCATTGTGAAAAGAGGACATTGTTATTAGGCCATTTTATCTTACTTATTCTTACTTCTTATCACACTCTGAAAGACCATTCAGTTAATCCTCTCAGGCGGGTGTAATATTTAATTTTGACCTGCTTTGGCCACATTGAAATAGCCATAGTTGCGTCAAAATGGCAATAAACTAACCTAAACTAAACAAACAAACTAATTCCTGTCAGGCGGAGAAGGAGTCATGTGAGGCCAAGCTGTCCAAGATGAGGCTCCAGCACAAGGCAAAGGTCACCTCTCTGAACTCCCAGCTGGAGGAGCTGAAGAAGCAGCGGGGGGACACCCCAGGCAAGGCTACCCCTGGCAAGGCCACCCCTCCCCAGATGAAACGGGTGAGCTCATACAGCTACAGTACATACTGTACCCTGGCATTTGCATCAGGCATCGGCAAAGCATGGCGATTTAAAAACAGATGTTCAGTAAGCTCTTTATGTGGTAGTTGTTTTTTGTGTGTGTCTCTGTGTGTGCGTGTGTGTCTGTGTCTATCTGTGTGTGTGTCTGTGTGTGTCTGTCTGTAAGTGGTTTTGGTTTAGCCTCTAGTCAAGTCACATGATGAGCTAGAGTCGAAGTCACATGATGGTGTTTGACTCATGCTAATTGGTCAGTGTTGCTCATGGTCATGCTACCCATACTCCTGCAGAGCGGCAGTGGGGAGCTGGGTGAGGCTGAGTCCTCAGCAGCCAACAGGGGGAAGATCCTGCTGCTGAAGAAGAAGGTGGAGGAGCTTGAGCAGCAGCTGTCTCGCAGGAATGAGGAGCTGGGGACCAAGGTACAGTACATCTCCCTCCCTCCTCCTGCAGATTGGGTGGCTGTTACAACCACATGGCTCAAAGTAGCTGTGACATTAATTGGGAGACCACACTACAGCTGATGGTTAAAAAAAAAATTGGGTGTAGAAACTGGACAGATGTGTGAGGAGCTGCGGGGCATGGGCTGAAGACCCAACAGATCCAACAGAGCAGTGAGACGAGAGGCAAGACAGAGAGAGCAATCATCAATCCAGGTCATCTTATAGGAACGCCCATTACTCCCAGCACTCCCAATGGCACACACTCTGCACATGACAAGCATCATAGAACAAAGGGGCCTTAACAGTGGCCGTGTCCTCTCCTGACACTGCTTGAAGATGGACATTCAGACATTCAAAATTCAGACATTTTTGGGGGGCTCTGAGACGTTTTTTTGTTATTGAGAATTGAGAGTACCCTAGTGCCTTTCAGTGCTTTTTAAAAATTCTAATTATGGCCAAGCTGTTCTCCCAGCAAGAGGAATGTGAGGAATGAGTCAGAGTGAGGGGTAACTCTGACTTATACCCCGAGGCTATTATGATCCAGGTGTTCTTTTAAGCTTTACCTCATCAGAGGAAATAAAATGTCTACTTACAAGAAAAAAACTTGCAAATATTGTATTTGATGGTTTTTGACTAGTTTTCACTATTAGGCATATTTGACACACTGTTTCTATCAGTTACTCAGTATACATTGTGTGTGATCTGTGTGTGTCATTATGTCATGTCAGACAAAAGAGCTGGAGGCCCAGCGTGAGCGTGGCTTGGAGATGGACGCCATGCTGGTGGAGAAGGACCAGCGCCTGGCGGAGAAGGAGGCCTACATAGTTCACCTACAGATGGGCTTGTCTGAACACACAAAGGGCGGCCCAGGCCCCATCCCTCAGGACAATAAGGCAAGGACCTTTTAATGTCAGATGTGTCCACATGAGTGTGTGGTGAAATCGGCTAATTATAACCTGGCTAATTATAACTTGTCTATATCGGTCTATGTGTTTATGTATATGTAGTTACTTCAGTAATGTTGCTGTTTATAACAAGACCTGTAATATGATCAAGGTCGATGTGATGGAGTCATCATCACTAGGGTTGTGGGTGAGCTCTGACTGCCATACCAACGAGCCTGGCTCTTTGGCGTTGCGGTCAAAGCTCACGTTTGGTACCCCGGAGACCTGGGTTTAAATCCCGGTGGGGTGACTTCTCCTCCCCTTCGCTACAGTCAAATATGTGTTTTATTCTATTTTTTCTATAATATGTAATTACATTTATGTAATAACAATGCATGTTTGATGTGATGTTTTTGTAGGCTCAGTCCTCGGAGGACAGTGGCTCTGTTCAGGAGCTCCAGCTGCTGGTGCAGAGCCTGACTAAGAAGGTGGGGGATGGGGAGGAGAGGTACAGCCTCTTACAGGAGCAGGTGGACAGCCTCAAGGCCCTCGTGGAGACCGAGAAAGCCCAGTATGAGGAGAAGGAGAACATGTACAAGCAAAACGTAAGTTGGCATGTTTGGGGCTTTGGTCTTCTTATAATTGCTACTTGGTGTTCAAGGACTCTGAACCGCTCGGGTGACTGGGTTTATCTGAATATGTATGTGATTGTAATTTCAGATCCAAACCTTCAAGGACATTATAATGGAGAAAGACAATAAGCTGCAGGAGCTGAACCAGCAGCATGAGCAAGAGCTCTTTAAACTGGCAGCAAAGTCAGACGCCAGTGCAGATCTCGAACAGGTAATCTTTCGTACATCGTAGGACGTTATCAGATGTAATAAAACGGGGCTAGCAAGGTATTTATTATCAAGACCTTTATCTTTTATGCATGTTTTGAATTCCAGCATGTGGTTGCTGGATTGTACACCTCTGTCAGCTTATGTTCTCCTTTTTGTAAGTCGCTTTGGATAAAAGCGTCTGCCAAATGCAATGTAATGTAATGTAATGGATTGTCTTTCTATTGTACTGTATGTGTTATTGCAGCTCCTCAAGGCCCTGAAGCAGAAGCTCCATGAGAAGGAGGAGGTGCTGCTGGGGAAGGCCCAGGTGATCGAGGTCCTCCAGGGGGAGGTGGATGGCCGAGACCAGCAGATTAAGGCATGTGTTACTGCTGTAGTACCTCTGTCATTAATTTTGCCTTATGCTTTTTGATATTCAGGTTTTACTGTGTGTGATGGAGTGACCATCACTAGGGTTGTTGGTGTGCTCTGACTGCCATACCAAAGAGCTTGGCTCTTTGGCACTTTGCTACACTGTGAAGTCAATCTATGTTGTGGTGGCATCATAATCATCTTATAATAATATGTTGGTTTACAACAAATACTGTAATACTACTGATTCAAGTGTTCAAATGAATGCCATAGTTCTACCAATGCCAGAGATTTAAAAAGTGTAATGCCTACCTCCTACCTCCTGCTAACTCCTGCATGTGTCTGTGTGTGTGTGTGTGTGTGTGTGTGTGTGTGTGTGTGTGTGTGTGTGTGTGTGCATGTGTGTGTGCGTGTGTGTGTGTGTGCATGTGTGTGTGTGTGTACATTCCTATCGTGCAGGAGTTCACTGAGCGCATTCGGCGGCTGCAGGGTGAGAGGGAGAACCTGCAGTCCAAGCTGGAGGCAGAGAAGCACGTGATGCGTGCCCAGCTCCGCGACCTCATGCAGAAACACGAGTCCGAGCTGCGGCACATCACCGAGAAGCACGAGCAGGAGATGTCCGAGAAGGAGCAGGCCCTTCGCAGGCAGCTCCAGGAGCACCCCAGCACACCTGTGGCCCAGGTGTCCACCTTTGACGCCCCTGTGAACGCAGACGCAGCACACAGACTCTCAGAGATGGAAGGTAGTTTGACCGTTGCGTTGTCATGGAGTCCCTGTGTCACTTCACTAATCAGTCATGTCTAGAAGGATATGTGCACTCGTCCCGTGATCACTTTTTACATTTTAGATTTTTAAGCTTGTAGATAAACCCAATGATAAAGTGGTTTCCTGTATGCATAGTCAGTGATGCAGCTTTCAGATAATTGCTGAAGAAGGTAAGATGAGAAGAGATCACCTTGTGTTTTGTCTGGAGTCATGGGTTTTGTGAACTTTTATTTTTATAATTCATAATTTCAGTGTGGCCTAATCCTTTTTTTGCTGTCATTTATTTTTTCTTTCGCTCTCCTAGCCCAAGTCAAAGTAAAAACAGATGAGGCAAGCAAGTCAGAGGCAAAGTTCCTGAAGATGAAAGCATGGTCTAAGTCTCGCATCCGCCAACTGGAAGAAGAGCTGAAGAAGTCACAGGTAAGCCATTTTGCTGAACATGTGTCCAGCTGTTGTCTTGTTTGTGAACATAGCAATGATGATAACCGTACTGGTAACATTTTATTTTGTGCTTAGTCTGGAAGGACCGTTCCAGATGTTTCAGTCCTCCGAAGCCGTGTAACAGAACTGGAAGAAGAGAGAGAGGAGATGCTTTGCAAACTGGACCAGTATGATGATCTCAAAGCCAAAAATGGTAAAACGTCACAGTGCTACAATGATTCAGTTTATAAACAGTAAACAGTCAGTATTTTTGCCATTGAACTGCAAGAAATGTTGTCCTGTTGTGACCTTGCCAAACTCTAAAGCACTTTGCGCTGCATCTTGTATGTATGAACTGTGCTTTACAAGTAAAGGTTATTATTATTATTATTATTATTACTTTTTTTTTTGTTTGTAATAATTTGTAATCAGTCTGTAAACCTCATTCACCTGTAAACTATATTAATGTTGTCTGTGCAGACCTGCTGGAGGCCAAGCTGGTTGTGTATGAGGAGCAGCAGAGGAAGATGCAGGCTGATCTGGAGCAGGTCACCAAGAGAGCCGCTTCTCAGGTCAGAGACTCCCCCTCTCTGCTGTGCACCACTGATGGTTCCCACAGCAGCCAGCCCTAGGGCTGGGTTATAAAAAACAGATTTATTGATGTGTATCAATATGGATTCAACAAATTAAATATCGATATTGAAATTCACGGATGGATACTTTAATAATAGGTCTCTTCCAGTATACTTTAATAATAGGTCTCTTCCAGTAATGACAATGATGTCATTATTTATATATATGTATAAACATTGGCTGGCTAAACATTGGTGAGCAGACGGTCATTCTCTTTTCAGTCATTTTAATAAACGAGCGAAACTGGCATTAATACCAAGAAATAAAAATAAATGCATTCATTAATTAATCATTATTATTACTTTTTAAATATCAATATTCTATAAAATCGGATCGCATCGAGTATCGTATTGTGACTTCGTGTATCGGAATCGTATCGATTCAGAGAATCCGTATTGATACCCAGCCCTAACGAGTCCCAGCACTGCTTCTGTCATTATCAGAGCGTGCACACTGTGATTGCTTTGGTGTGGCGTGTGCCCTGATTCGGTCGTCTGCATTTGTGTCCCGCAGGCCAGCGAGAGCGGCAGCGTCGACGAACTGCACAGTCACGTCCTGGAGTGGCAGGAGATGGTCTCCATGGTGACCGAGGCGGAGGCTGCCCGAGACCAGGCCCGCGAGGAGAAGAGCGCCATGGCCCTTCGGATGAGCCACATCGAGGAGGAAAGAGAGGGTAAGGAGAGACTGTGGGGTTGATGTTATGTGCCAAGTGCCACACAGCCAATAGCTGCAGCCATAACCAACATTACAGTTCTGATGTTTCACCCTGGTGTTCGGGATAACGATAAAGCAAAATGGAAATGAAAAGAAATTCAGAGAACACACTCGCTGGAGGGCTACCAGCTTACAGCTGGTATTCATAAAGTAAAAGTCCCACCACATTCCACAAACATTCAGTGTATTGTATCACGAAAATATGCAGTCTGCCTAGGTGGTTGAAAGCCTATCAAACCAGTTTTTCCACAGCCTAATGCCTTTTGTAGTCATTTTAGTCTCCTTAGAAATAGTGCCGGCTTTGTCATCAGCTTTCTAAAAGGGACATTATGCAAGCTCGCCCCCTTTTAAAGTCACATTTTCTGTTAGTGGTTGATAAGGACCTCCAATCAAGCAACCTTTTATAATCAGCAGTGATGTTAATGGTGGACACCATGGCTTTTTACACACACACACACACGCACACACACACACACGCACACACACACACACACACACACACACACACAACTCTGCTTACTTGACCTACATTAGCCCCAGCCAAACAACTGTTCTGTGTGGTGTATTTCCCCTGAGTATTTTTGTACTGTCTGTTCATTTGAGCATGACGCCTTTTTGTTGTGTTTTATTTTTGTCTTTTATTTCTCCTGCTCCAAACCACACGGCGAGTGTTCGCCCCCGAGCCCCTCTGCCCCACTCCACCTCTCCTCCTGCTCTTTGTGATGGGCGCAGCCACAGAGAACAGTTTCCCATCAGTTTTGTGCATGCAGGTCCCCCCCCCCCCCCCCCCCCTTCCTCCCTCCAACCCCCACCCCCACCTACCCCATCCTCAAACAGACCGCTCCACCTGCTGTACTGCTGCTGTGTTTCCCACAATGCATTTCTGTCTGAGGGTAAACACCCAGCAGTGCAGTAGAGGCTGTCGGTCCCTCTCAGCACTCCTTCATTTTGTGTTTCTGTCCTTTTGATCCCTTCTACCCTTCTCCTTCCCTGGGTCCTAATGCCCCGGTGCTATCTACGTGCTCACAGGGGCCTTGTCCTCCAAAGTTACATGTACTGAGATGCAACTGGGCAGATTTTCCTTTTTGGTGGTGGGAGAAAAAGTTATTAACACTCAGCTGCCCCTGAGCATGTCAGAGATAAAGCCCTGACACATACTGCAGGGAAATACAACAGATATTGAAATGGTTGAAGTTGAACGGAATATTTTAAAGAAAAGTCACTAAACATTGTCTGGTTTACAAAAACTGAGCATTATATATTTTGGTGTCTATTTCAATTAATATTTAATGTGGATTTAATTTGTAGCAAATACCGTTGGCCTTGTATATTACATAATGCCAATTCGGGTATCCATTTCAGAATGGAATTGATGTTGCTAGCAATTGACCTGACCATGCAAAACCTTGGAATTCTATAGCAATTTAATATTTTGGTAACACTTAAGAATAACTAGTACTCCCTATAAATCATATATAAATGTATTTGTTAACTCTTAATTAACACTTACTTCATTTCTTTTCTAATTATTTCTCATCAACAAATCATTTATAAACATATTTATTTTCTGATAGCTTGCCTGTTGGCTGCCTGTCTGTATAAAAGAAGAAAAGAGATGCAGACATCCAAAAAATATAATCACTTTTTGGTCTTCTTTTATACAGTCAGAGCGCCAAAAGACAAGCAGACAGAATATAAATATGTTTGTAAATGATTTATTGATGAGAAATAATGTGACGGTAAAGGTTAACAAATGATGAACAAAGTGTTAATTAAGAGTTCACAAATACATTTATACATGATTTATAGGGAGTAGTTATTCCATTATTTCCTAATAATACAAACTCTGATCACACAGTTCTTTAATATGCTGCTAATTTTGAATTTCCTCTTGACCTTGGCTGAGGCTTTGAGCTGTCCATTTTCCAACCTGCTTATCAAACATAATTTTAACTTTCAACCTATGTACTAATGTTACGTACTAACACAATGTAGGCCCTGTCACACTAGTGCAGAGTTTCATGGAGGGCCACTGGTAGTTTCTGAAAAAGTCTCAAGTTGGATTTGCTCAACTGGGTTTCAATTATTTTTTCTTTCCATCCATCAGAGCTATGCTTTTGTCAAATTCAAAAATCACAATTTAAAATCTATAGTCATATAGATTTGATATACATCATATTGAGTTATGATATTATTTTAACTGGGCAATTTTGCATTAGCTCTGTGGATTTAAGGAAATGAAAGTGTGGTTCTCCAAAATCGGTATTTCATCCCTTTGTGTCAAGTTGCTCTATTAACCATGCAAACCTATATCTGCATAGTCTGCATAGCTGACTAGTGTCATTTATTTTGCTTCCCAATGTAGCGGAATAGCCTTCTTTTGGTGTCTTAGTGTAGTCTTTTTCGTACCCTCATCATATATCTATTCTAACTATGTCTGGTTAAGTTTTCCTGGCTTTTAACATATACCAATATTACCCTTATCCTCTCCAATGTAAGCAAGCATTTTGAGCCTTGTGTCACCAAAAACAAATGCATGTTGTAAGGTACAAAGGCTTTTTGTCTAGTTTTGTCAGTACATATGCTTGCTCGCAATGGTGTCACCCTTACACTCCTTCCCCTCACCCCTGATCTAGCTAAGCCTCCTCCTGCACCTGTGCTTAGATACACCCAACCCCTGATATCACAAAACAGATGGGAATGTGTTTTGTGCGGCTTGATTGTTTTGTCGCCATAATTTTAAGCTTGTTGTGATTGCAACACCTCCCACCGAAGGGCAATCACCAACCCAAAAACCTGACTACCCCTGCAAACAGCATCCCAGTTGTGGCATAGTCTCTGTGACTTCTTCTTTCCAAAGTGGCAGAATGCGCTCTGTTCAAAGCCTGAATTTAAGCACCGATCATAAAAAAAAAAGTTTACTATTTCTCACATTTTCCCTACCTTGTGTTTAGAGCTCCTAGTGCTAGCCAGAAACATGTTCTTGTTATTAAAGCTTCCCTTATACCATACTGTGCATGGCTTCTTCCCACAAAGCTGCTTTTTGCTCTCACACTGAAGCATTTACATTTAGACACACACCTTGGCAACTCTTACATGCAACACACACAAACATACACAGGAGAGCACCTGCTTTTTTTAGCCTTCACTGTTCACCGATGCCAGCCTGCATGGATTTGTTTGAACTGTGCTGTGACTGTGTTTAGTTGTTGTCTGACTGTGTGAATTGTGGGGCCTGAGGAGAAAGCACTTTCTCTAGTCTATTTCTGTCAGCTGTTGTCCTCTGTAGTGCTGTCAGTCTCTGTCTCCCCCTCATCATCTTTCTCCTCCTCCTGCTCATCCTCATGTCCTCCTCATTTCCCCACTCCTTCATCTTTTCCATCTCTCATGCCAAACTCCACACCCAACCCAACCCCCCCCCACCCCATCATCATACCCCACCCTACCTCACCCCACCGCCTCCTCCACCTCTTTGGTTAAATCTGTTTTACTCCCGCCCCTTCCTGTGGCACAAAACTGATTGAGGATGACTGGTTCTTTCCTGGCTGCTCCGATCCAGCGCTGGCCAATCGGCAGCAGGAGTTGGAGGAGGAGCTGGCCCAGGCACGAGGGCTTCGCCACCAGAAGGTTAAGAAGCTGGGAGACCCTGCCACTCGCAGTTTACAGGTACAGTATGCAAGCGCAGAACCACAGCGTAGCCTATAGGATGTGTGACCCCCTCCCCCATCATTACATTACATAGCCTACAGGATTTGTGACCTAAGATTTTTTTTCCCCCACTCATCAAATCTGATACAACCATTTTGTTCCTCTCATCTACTTTGACTTACACAAACACATGCTGACAAATAGTCATAAAAATAGTTTAAATGAGATAGAAATCAGGGATGGAAATCTGCACCAGCCACCAGCCAAATAATGATAAAATATGAAAGTGGCTGGTAGATTTTGGACACAACATAATAATTTACTACTGAATGGCTGCTGAATTTTACCATGTAATTGTCAGTGGCATGTAAAGATTTACATTTTACAAAGTTAATTTCCACCCCTGCTGGATATGTGACCTGATAATGCCCCTTTTTTCCCCCCTCATCAAGTCTCATACAACCATTTTGTTCCCCTCATCTAGTTTGACTTAAACAAACACATGCTGACAAATAGTCATAGAAATAGTTTAAATATGTCATAAATCTTTGGGAAATGCATGAGATAAGACCCCCCCCCCCCCCCCCCCCCAGTCATTACATTACATTACATTACATTACACTTAAACAAATTTGACTTACACAAACATGTTAAAAAATAGTCATGAAATGAGTCATAAATCTTTGGGAAATGCATGTGTTGCAGGAGGATTTGGAGTTCGATGGGCAGCAGTCATTCCCCGATACCAGCAGTCCGTCTGGCAACACTACCCCTATGGAGGGAGAGAACATGGGAGGTTGGTGGCCCGAGTACACTGCCCCTGATACAGGTGTGAAACCCACTAGACAGTTTACATTGGCATGCACATCGTATCGTCCTTGTCACCAAGCATTCGTGTATTCGTGTATATAACTAGTTTGGATTTTTTTTTAAAACATTTATTTTTTTAAAAATTGTGTTGACTTGTGTTAACATCTCGCATTGTTTCATCTGAAACATGGATTTGTGTGTATCTAACACATCCGCCTCATTCACTCACAGCTTTGGTTGACATGACTTATGTTTTTTTTAGTTCAAGTTTCTCCAACAGTGGATATTTATTTGAAGCATGTGCGTGCTGATTGAACTGCCTAGTTTCGGTTCAGTAGAGCGTGCTGCTGGTCCTTTTATTGGGCACCTTGAACTTGTGAGTTGTCTTAAATATGTAGCTGAATGAGCTGAAGGTGACCGTTGGTAAGTGTTGGTAATTTCATTTCATTACATGGTTATGTAATGTGCTTGCTCCTTATTTTAAGTTATATTAAGGGTTTCTTAGTAAAAATAAAAGTTACATCTGAACATATTTTATTTATAGAATAATGGTAATTCCCAAAATAAATCACATTTTTTTATTTGCTGTGTATTTTTTCTGCCACACTACATTTATAAAATCATGTCTTGTGGCTGAAGCTATCTACTTTTTAGGCAATTCTGAATTGGTGTGATCACAATCATATGTTTTAATTATTATTACTGAAACCATTTTACCCATTTTTCGCATGTTTGTTTGACTTTGCATGTTGTTAATGTGACACTGAAATGGATTTTAAAACCATACAATTCTGCGCTGTGTTGCTCATGCTGGTGTTTCCCGTTGGTGCTTCTGTCTGTCTGTATTCGCACTGTATGTGCATCTCAGGTGGGTTAAGGTCAGTGGTAGAGGAGTTGGAGACGGAGAGAAACCAGCTGCAGGAGCAAATCATTACCCTTGAAGAGCGCTGTCAGGACCTAGAGGACAGGCTTCAGCTGCAAGCCCGAATTGAAACCTTGCAGGTTTGTTGACGTTATATCCACCTGCTTTTACAGTCTTTCTCTTCATATTGTCATCATCTAGAGACTAAAGTAGTGCATTTTGCTAATGCTGTTGTCTATTGAGCTGCATAGGCAATGACACACCATGCATGATTTGACTAACTGAAGGCTAATGCATTCAGTCAGCATGAAATGGTATCGCTTAAAATTCTTAGCCCTGCAAGTTACTTAGCAATTCAATAACGTAATGACCTTTGCTTGTAGCTCATTGCCAATTTTGTGCCCAAATACTAGGAATTTGTAACAAAACCCTCTAACACAGGTGACGTTTGATGTAAATGAAGAAGAGAGGCCATTTTGGGTTTGTCAGGTGTGTGTTTGTGTCAGTGTGTGCTAGAGACAATACCTCTGGCAGTGATTTCTAACACTTGGGTTTTTCCTTTTTGGTTTTGTCAGACTCACTTTCCTTCGTTCACACAATGGGTGTAGTAGTACATGCACAAGTCCAATATAATTGGCTTTTTAATTCATAGATCACATGTCACAGTGTGATCTTGCTTCCCTTCTCTCTTTGTTAATGTGCCCTCATTTTCAAAGGAGGGGATGCTGCAAAACTGCTGAAAGAGTGCTTGTGTGCTGTGACAGAACATGCTTCTTTTATTTGTAATGCATCATGTATCCCGTTTAGCATTTTTCATCTGTTCTCTTGCTTTTACTTTCTTCATCAAGAATGAGTCTGAGAAACTGCAAGCTCAGTTGGCAACTCTGCGCAGCCAGCAGACCAGGGACGCTGAAAAACACCAGCTCCTTGTCACAAGTCTTAACAAGCAACTCAAAGGGTAAACGGCACCCACATACATTTTCTCATGTGTAAAAGTTAAAAGAAAATAATGTCATTGTCCATAATAATGATACAATGTTTGTTATACAGTACAGGCCAAAGGTTTGGACACACCTTCTCATTTAATGCGTTTTCTTTACTCTCATGACTATTTACATTGTAGATTCTGACTGAAGGCATCAAAACTATAAATGAACACGTGGAACTATGTACTTAACAAAAAAGTTAAAACTTAACACTTTTTTGTTAAGTACATAATTCCATATGTGTTTATTGACATTGTAGATTCTCATTGGGCATCAAAATTGTGAATAGTCATGAAAAAAAAGAAAACACATTGAATGAGAAGTTGTGTCCAAATTTTTGGCCTGTACTGTACTTGTCTGTCTAAAGGCATGTCTTTTAACAGGCACTTACTCTGAACTTTTGTTTTCTTTCCTTCCTTTCCTAGACTAAGTGATACACAAGAGTGCCTGGAATCTTCTTTAATGGAGAAGGAACACACACTTGCCAAAACCTCTGAGAAACTAGAGCTCATTGACAATCTCAGAGAGTCTCTTCGGCAGAAAGAGGAGCAACACAAGGATGTGTCTGATAGACTTACTCAGACTGAGCAAAATGTAAGCTTGAAACTAAGTAAAATTCAGTAGTAGTAGTAGGTTATTTATTTTAATTTTCAAAAGCAGTAAAATGGATATAGTGTGTAGGCACACTGTCTCTGATTTTTTGCCGTAAATGACTACTTTTTAGTTATCTGCTAGTTATTGTTAAGTTCTCTGTATATACAGTAGTGTATAAGCACACTGTCTCTGATTCTCGTCTTTGCCATACCTTACTACTTTTTAGTTATCTACTTTAGTTACTGTTAAGTTCTGTGTTATTGTTTTCACAGCTGTCCGAAATTACCAAGAAATGCAGTGCATTTGAGAAACAGAACTCAACAATGAAAACGACAGTAACAGACCTCAACCAGAAGCTGAGTTTAGTCAAAGAAAAGGTTTGGTTCTGTTTGCATGTGTTGTTTTAAAGCCTTTATTTCAACATGTTGTGAACAAAGCCAAAATGTTAACTTCCTGCCTATTTTTGTTTGTATTTTTTAGACTCAAAAGCAAGAAACTACTATTGAATCTCTACAGAGTGATCTGGATCAAACAAATGATGAGCTTGATAAGCTAAATTCTACACATTTGGAAGAAAGAGCTCAACTCATTCATGACCTTCAGAGTTGTGAGAGAGAAATTGACAACCTTAAAGATGTCGTTTTGGAAAAGGACAAGGAAATATCTGCCCTCTCTGGTAACATGGCTGAGTATGCAGAACAAATACAAGCGCTGAAACTGGAGATCAGGCATAAAGAAGAGGATCTCGTTCGAATTGAAAGTGCCCTGAGCAAAGCTGAACGAGAAGCCCAGGTCATCCGTGACTCGCAGTCATCTGATCAGCAGTCCTTGAATGTCAAGATCTCAGAGCTGATTGAAGAGCTCAAGGTCACGGAGAATGAGTTGGAAAGAGTCAAAGAGGAAAAGGATTTGAAAATAACAGAGATGGGTGATCTGACAAAGCAAGTTAAAGAAGACGGGCAAACCATTCAAGGACTGCATGCAGAAATTCAGAAGCTAGCCGCAAACCACCGTAACCATCTCTCTGAGTGTGAACCCCTGGTTTCATCTTTGAAGGAGCAGGTCACGTTAGGCTCTCAGAAATTACAAGAGTCAGAAAGCTTCCTTTCCCAACTCAAGGAGGCAACAGCCACTAATGACAAACTGAAAGAAGATTTTCTCAAGAAACAGCAAACTTATGAGACAGAGCTGAAGGATTTAAAGGATGAAAGAAACAGGCTTCTTGCGGAGGCTAGCAAACACAGTGGTGACTTTGAGAGCATTTCAAAGCAGCTCCAGGAGCAGGTGCAGTGTCAGGAAAAGGTTGAAAGGGTAGTACAAGAAAAAACTGAAATCATATCTTCTCTCGAGCAGCAGCTTAAGAATAAACAAGAAGAATCTGAGGGTGAGATTGTGAGACTAAACGCTGAGCTGAAAGCCAAAGATGTGGATAAGGAAACGCTCGAGAAGGAGCTTGCTGTAAAATCGGAAAGTTTTACCAAGTTAAAAATGCTCCTAAAGACTTTAAAAACAGAAAAAGAGAAATTACAGAAAAATCTTACAGAAACGTCTGAGGAGTCTGTTGTCCAGAGGGAACATGTGAAAGAGCTGTCAGAAAAGCTTGAAGCCAGTGTTAAAGAACATGATGAAATCCAACTACAAGTGAAAACACTAACAGAGCACAATGAGAAACTCCAGCTGGAAAATGAAGAGAAAACAAAATCTTTATCTGAAATTGTTGATGAGCGAGATACTTTGCTTAACAAAGTGTCAAGTATTGAAATACGGCATTCTGAGAACTGTAAAATCATCCAGGAGCTTACAAAGGAAAAGGAAGAGTTAAATCTAAAAGCCAGTGAATTGAATAAGGTGCTGGAGCAGAGTAAGCAGTCCATCACAGAAAACCTGCTTGAGAAAACAAATGAATGTAATGAGCTGAAAAGGTTACTTGAGGAGAGTCAAACGGCATCTTCACAGTTAACAGATAAAGTTGACAACTTGCAGTCTCAGGTCGATAGCCTTAACACCAGCTTGGAGGAGAAGGACAAAACTAGTGCTGATCAGTGCTTGCAAATGGAGGCTCGACAAAGCCAGGTAGTTCAGCTCCAAGAAACTCTTACTCTTCTTCAGGAGCAGGGGACTGCCTTGAAATCGGGACTGATGGAGAAGGACACCATGCTACAACAGCAAGCAGCAGAGTTGTCTGCCCTGCAAAATGAGCTTCAGCAACAGAAGGACTGTGTGTCGAGACTCCAGAGTGAGTCAGAAAGTTTGAGAGATGAGTGCTCAAATTTAAAGCAGAACCTTGAGGAAACAGAAGCAACACTTAAAACCACAACTCAGGCATGCATAAGTCATACAGAGGAGCTGAACAAAAGAAATGAGTCAGTGGTTTCTCTAAGCAGTCAATTGGGTGCTGTAAATGAAAACAATATAAAGCTGGAGTCAGATAATGCCAGTTTGAAATCTTCCTTAGATATTAATGTGTCTGAAAATAATCAGTTAAAAGAGGCACTGGTTCAGAGACATGCCGAAGCTGTTGCATTGCAAAGCCACGTTCAGGCAGTAACTGTACAGAATCAGCAGTTGCGGGCTCTTTATGAGAACAAGGAGAAAGAATTACATGAACTCCAGCAAGTGGCAGTGGAGCTTAACAAAAAGATGGCTTCGTTAACTGAGCAAAATGGTAACCTTGAGTCACAGGTCTCTAATCTTTGTGAGCAAAGTAGAAAACTCCAGGAAGAAAATGATCAAGTGTCAAAACGGCTGTCCAGTGCAGATGAAGAAAATACATCTTTACAAAATAAGCTAAGTGGCCTTGAGATGCAGCATTCCGAAAACCGCAAGATCATAGAGGGTCTGATGAAGGACAAGCAGGAATTGTCCTTACGGACAGAAGAACTGAATAATGTTCTTGAACAGAACAAACAGTCCGTATCAGAGAGTTTGTTAGAAAAAACAAATGAATGCACTCACCTGAACAAATTGCTCATTGAAAGAGAGGAGACTATCAACACACTGCAGAAGCAAGTGGAGGTTGTAGAGAATCAGGGTAATGGACTCAAAAACACCATTTCAGAGAAGGAGAGAATTTGTGCTGAACAAAGCACACAGTTGCAGACCTATTCGAACCAGGTGTCTCAGCTACAGGAGACACTGTCTCTCCTCCAGGAGCAGGGGACTGCCTTGAAATCAGGACTGATGGAGAAGGACACCATGCTACAACAGCAAGCAGCAGAGTTGTCTGCCCTGCAGAATGAGCTTCAGCAACAGAAGGACTGTGTGTCAAGACTTCACAGTGACTTGGAGACTTCTAAAGGAGAGTGTTCCCGTTTAAGTCAGATCATTGAAGAAAAAGATGCAACGCTCGTCACCAAGAGTCAGGAGTGGCAGACCCTTACTGATGAGATTATGAACATCAAGAATGAACTTTGCGTTTCCACTAAATTGAAAGAAGATTTGCAGTTGGCTTTGCAGCAAAAGGAGGAATCATTGAAACAGCAAGACATGCTCATTAGCCAATTGCAAGCAAAGTCTGTTGAGGGTGAGGGGGAGATAAATCAGAGAATGGAGACTATAGTCATGCTGCAAAATGAACTACAGAGTCTGCAGGCTACTCTTCAGAGTAAAGACACTCTCTTGTTTGAGAAAGATAGAGACCTCACTGTGCTGAAGGATAGGTTAGCATTGGAGTTAGAGGAGTCAAAAGCTCAGCAGAGTAAACTTCAAGACAATTTAAACATTATGACTGAAAAAACTAACCAGCTTAATGAGAGGATAGCAGAACAGGATGTTCAGCTGAAGCAGAAAGTGGATGAGGGTATGACTTTGAAGGAACATGCTTCAGAGCTTTCAGGTACAAATTCACTTCTGCAAACTCAGATTGAAACTGTAACGGCTACTTTGAAGGAGAAGGAGCAGCTCATCAAGGATATCAAGGCTAAATTTTTAACACAAAGGAACAGCCTGAAGGAAAATTTCAAAGCCAAAGAATCAGAATGTGAGAGCTTAAAGGAACAGGTATCCAGTCTCAGTGAGTCAGTGTCAAAACTGAAAGAAAACCTCAGTGCTCAAACTTCAGAAATGTCCTCCCTTCAGTTAGCACTTGAGGAAAGTAAGACATCCATAGCCAAACAGGGTAAGTTCATAGATGATCTGCAGAAAAGAGCAGATGAGGCTGCTCTTTTTAAAGCTCAGTTTATAGAGAGCACAGAACAGGTGACTGTTTTGCAGAGCCAGGTTTTGGGATTTACCCAGGGATCTGAAAATCTTACAAAGTTAGTGGAGGAAAGACAAAGTGCCTTAGCGAATCTTCAAGAAAAGTTTGCATTCCAGTCTGAGGAGCTGCAGACACTAAAGTTGACTTTGTCCCAACAGAATGAAGAGGTAGCAAACCTTAATGCAGCTTTAACAGAGAGCAGGGATGCTACTCTCACTGCTGAACAATTAGTCATCTCCCTTAGGCAAGAGACTGCTTCTCTTCAAGGTGAACTACAACAGCTGAGAACCTCCAATACTGACCTCTTGAAGCAAAAGGATGAGGCCCTTTCAGTGCATGAAAGAAATTCCAACTCACTAATTGTTGAAATTGAGAAACTCAAATCGCAACATCACCAAGTGGCTTCACAAGTCAGTGCACTTACAGAAAACCTTGAACAGCGAGAGATGGCTCTTCATGCAATAAATAGTCAGTATACAGCTCAGGTAAAGCACTCAGAGAATTTAGTTGCAGAGTTGAAAAGGTTAAGTGACCTCAATAAAAGCCTTCAAGAGGAGACTGAACGCACAAAGGAAGATCTACAGCAAAAGCTTGATACTTTCGCCAGTGAAAACGTTGAGTTGGAGAAGCAGGTCAGGAAACTGTTAGCTGATAAAGAGGAGCTTGACAAGAGCCACCACAGCAAGATCCAACTGATGGAGGAACAGTTGCAACACCAAATCCAGCAGCAGTCCTCTAACATGAATGAGGTCATGGAGAGCATGAAGTTGGAAAAGGAGCATCTTCAGGTCCAGGTTAGTGTCAAAGGTGAAGAAATCACCGGATTGAAATCAGAAATTCAAAGAATTGAACAAACACTCCAGGAGTCAGAAAAGGAATGGCTGTTGGTCCTTGATAGAGAGTCACGAGATAAGAGTACCCTTAAAGAGAAACTAGAGACTCTGGAGAATGAGATTATGTCTAAAGATAGCAAAGTACAAGGGTTACAGCAGGACCTAGATTATTTAAATAAAAAGTTGGCAGAAGCAACATCTGCTTTGAATGCCAGCTCAGAAACATTGAAAGAGAAAGAAAGTGATGCTTTGGCAAGTAAGAATAAGTTAGAGGAAATTTTAATCACTGTTCAAGCGAAAGACAAAGACATTTTTGATTTGAGGAATGCTTTACAGAACGTGGAAACAGAGTTGAAAAGCTTAGAGTACAAAAAACAGTCTGCTGACGAAAATGTATCTGAAATTACACAAACTATGACAGATAAAATTGTTGCCATTGAAGAGGAAAAATTAATTCTGCACAACACCATAAAAGAGTTGAACAAGAATCATCAGCATGAGATAGCCTGTTTGGGAGAGGAGCTACGTAGTCTCTCACAACAGTTGGAGCAAAAACAACAGGATCTGTCAGAAGCAAATAAAGTTCAGCAAAATGGGAATGAGGAGCTTGTTCTGTTGCAGGAGAAGATGCAGAATCTTCAGCTGCAGCTCCTTACAGATGGAGAAAATCTGAAACAGGCAGGTGTTAAACAGACCACTTTGCTAAATGAAATTCAACAGAGAGATGACCAGATTAATTGCATGAACATCCAGATAAGCCAACAAAAGGAACTGATTGCTGGGCTCAGTGCACAGTTAAAAGAGAAAGATGACTCTGTTACACAAGTAGTGACATCTGCATCCAACGAAAGAATAAAGTATACTGAAGAGAACAGCAGCCTGCTCTTTCAAATTGAAAGCCTGGAAAAGGCTCAGAATGTCACAGACAAAGAACTTAAAGACATGTCTAATTGTTTAGAAGAATACAAAATACACCTGTCTCACTGTCAAAATGAAATAAAGGCTAAGGATATAACAATTGAAGAAGCAGCTAAAGAGAAGGAAGAATTAAAAGCAGAACTTCAGAAAATAACAAAAGACAAAGAAGCTATGAAAAAGAAGCTTCAAGCAGCTTTGGTTGTCCGAAAGGAGCTACTTAAGAAAATTGAGAAATTTGAACAGCAGAGTACAGAAGATTTAAAGGTATCAGATTTACAAGATGAATTACAAAAACTAATTTCTCAAACTCAGGCTACAGAAACAGAGCACAAATTAATAGTTGAAAATTTACAACAGCAATTGGAGTCAAAGAAGAGTGAGATCCTTGAATTTGATCATGTAATGACAGGAAAAGATGAACTCTTAAAGCAACAGAACAATCAGATAAAAAGTTTAGAAGAAAAGTTACTTGAACAAGAGGGTAGCTTTACTACATGTCTTCAGACACTTGAGGAGAAAGAAAAAGCCTTTGACAGTCTCAGATGTAGCATTACTGAAAAAGAGCAGGAAAACGGTGAGCTGCTGATCAAAATTGAACAATTAAAAAGAGAAATAGAAGAAAAAGAACAATGCTTGAGAGATCAAGTTGAGGGCTCCAAAGGGTCATCAGTAGATGCTGAGAGTAAACTTATGAAGGCGTCACAGGAGAAGGCTGTTCTGCAGAGGAAGGCACATGCTGCTCTCCTGGCCCGAAAAGAAACCATCAAAAAGGCTCAAGAGACCGAGAATAAGTATATGCAGGAGATCTCGGAACTAAAAGATGACTTCAAAGCTCTTCTTGAAAAGCACTGCCAACAAACAAATGAAATTAATGCAATGCAGTTGAAGTATGATGACAAGATCAAGGAACTTGAAGAAAGCAAACATGATTCAGCCTCTGATCGCACTAAACTTGAGAAGATAATTGAGCAGAAGGACAGTGTTGTACAAGATCTGACACTTGCTCTAGCTGAGAAAGAGCGGCAAGCTGAAACTTTAGAAGCATATGCTGAAGAAATAGAACTTTTACAACAAAGTTTAGAGAAGGCTAGTACAGAGATTACAAGAAAGGAAATGGCAGTGGTCACACTTGAGAAGCATTCAACAGATCTTGCTAGAAAACTGGAGTGTCTTCAGTCAGAATATGAAAAGGGTCTGAAGGAGATCAAAAAAATGGCTGTCCAGCTTGCAAAACAGGAACAAGAGATTGAACATTTACAGCATCAGAATCAGCATGAAAAACAAATGATGATGGTTCAGCAAGATCAGTTTCTCCAGTCTCAGTCTTTGAATGAAGAGTTAAGCCAAAAGCTTAAGGTACTAGAAGATGAAATAGAAGAAAAGTCTAAGGAGTTGGGAAATATTGCAAAAACATACAATGATGAAAAAAGCCACGTAATAGTGGAGCTTGAAACTGCACTGGCTAAGAAATCTGAGGAACTGGAGTCACTTAAAAACTCTTCAGTTAATGCACAGATGGAAACTGAGAGAGAACATTCTCAATGGCTAGCATCTCAGGCAGAGGTAGAAAGCTATAAATACCTTATTGAAAGCTTACAGAAAGAAAAAGACACTGCTATTGAGGATTTGAAAAGAAACCAAACCCAAGTTATCTTGTTCGAATCTCAGCTTAAAGACCTGCAAAAACAAAATGACGAGCTTTTGCAGAAAAAGGAGGTCTTGGAAACAGAGCAAGCATCAGATGCTGGCGTTTCTGAAGAAATAACTAAAGAATCTGTGGAAAGATCCTCTGATGAAGTTGACTTGAACCTTAATGGGCAGAATGCGGACTTGCTTGCTCTGCAAAGCATTATCACTGAAAAAGATGAACACATATCTGCCTTGGAACAGCAACTACAGAGGCAAATTCACCTTCATGAGCTTGCAATGGACAAGATAAGGATGGAATATAATGAGCTCCAGCAAAGATCAAAACAGGTTGGAAGCAACGAACGGACACATGAAAATAAAGGAAATGAACAGCTGACAAAGAAACTACAAGCTGCTTTGATTTCTCGTAAAGAAGCACTGAAAGAAAACCAGGCTCTTAAAGAAAAAAATGAGGCACTGTCCTCAGAAAATGAGCAAGTTCGTACAGCATCTAATGGGCTTGAGCGCACTGTTGCTGAACTCACACAACAGAAGACGGATCTGGAAACGTCTTTATTCTCCCTTCATCTTGACAAAGAGCAGCTTGCTGCAGAAGTAGAGCGAATGTCAAATGAAAATCATAATCTCTCCGCTGCCTGTGACAGCCTTAAGCTTACAATAGAAAGTATCACGCAGCAGAAAGAAGCATTTTCGTGTCAGTTAGAGTCCCTGAAAGATTCCCAGACAGTAGAGCTGTCAGAGTGGAAATCAAAGCACACAGAACTAAAACAAGAGTATGAGTCTCTTTTGCAAGCATACGAAAATGTTGGTAGTGAAATGGATAAGATGAGGCAGCTTTTGGAAGGGGCAAGAAGAGAGAGACAGGAAGCTTTATTGAAAGCTCATAAATCTGAGTCAGAAAGAAATAACCTTGAGAAACAATTAAGTGAGATAGAGGAGGAAAATGAGAAAATGAAAGACAAAATGAGAAAGTTTGCTAAGGCCAAGCAACAAAGAATGGAAGAGCTTGAGGAGGAAAATGCCAAAATCAGGCAGGATGTAAATGTGTATGATGAGAAACAAAAATCCACTGTGGAACAACTTACAGTAAAGAACCAACAATTGCAAGCAGAAATAACACTCCAGAAAGATACTTCTGAAGAACTTCAGCTAAGGTTTTGTGAACTACAACTTGAAAATCAAAATTTAGCTGAAGAACTCAAAATAGCAACATCTTCAATGGAAAAGTGGCACAATGAATCAAAAAACAGTGAAAATAGTTTACAACTTCAACTCAATGAGGCCCTCGAGTTGAATAATTCTTTCACAGCACAGATAAGAGCACAGAAAGCTGAAATGGTGGCTCAACAAGATATTGTTGAGGCATTACAGAAAGAGAGAAAAAGCCTTTCTGACAAAATCCAACAGCTGCAGATGGACCATGAAGCTGAACTAAAAGAAAGAGACAAAACCGTGAGTGAATTAAAGGAACTTGTGCAAGATAATGAACAAGAAACTATTAGCCTCAATGAAAAGGTTAGAATCTTAAAAGATGACAAATGCTTACTGCAGGAAGAGCTGGAAAATGCCCAAGAGATATCTGACAAGGTTAAAAATGAAAATGAATATTTGGAGACTGTGCTCCTAAAAAATTCAGAGAGAATTGATGAATTGACGCAAATGGTGAATGTATTACAGTCACAGAATTCCCATTTAACGACACAGCTTACAGAGAACAAGGAAGAAAGAGCCAAGGTTTGTCGAGAGAAAGAGGAAGAGCACCTTAAACTTGTTAAAGGGTTTGAGGAAAAACTGAAGACTGTCCAGAGGGGTAGTGAAGGCTCCAAAAACATTAACAAAGAGCTGCATGAACTTCTGAAAGAAAAACACCAAGAGATTAATCAGCTCCAGAGTGACTGTATCAGATACCAGGAGTTGATTCTAAATCTTGAACGATCCTTAAAGAGTTCTCAATGTGAGCAGCAGAAAATGGAGAAAAATCTAGAGGAGTGTAGTAAGACCATTACGGAAATGATGGAACAAAGACAAAAACTTGAGGATGAACAGTCAAATTACCAGAATTTCATTGAGGAATCAAAGAAACAGTTGGCTAGTCTAAATTCTGAAAACGATCAGTTACAAGATGAACTGGAGCACAAAAATGAGCAGTTAGCATTGCAGATGAAGGAGAATGAAGACAAACTGGAACAAATAATTGGCCAACAGAAATCCATTCATAAAGATAAACAAGTGGAACTACAGAGAAGAATTGATGAGCTGTTACGCCATAATGAAAAGGAGTCTGAAGTGTCCAATTTATTAAAAAGGCAGGTAGATCACCAAGATTCACAAATTAAAAGACTGTCAACAGAGTTGGAAACGAGTTCTGCAAAGCTCGCAGTTCTGTCAGGCAAACCAGAGAGTGTTGAGCCATTGAAGCACTGGAATGAAGTTTTCCAGAAAACACTGAATGAAAAGGATGCTCAGCTCCTTGAGCAAGGCCATGTGATAACCAGACTTCTTGAAGATACCAGAGGCAAAGGAACAGCAATGGGTGAAATGCAAATCACTATTAAAAGGCTTGAGAGGACTTTAAACGATTACACAGTAGCAGCCTCAGCCCAACAGCGACAGATCATTGTCATGAGTGCAAGCAATACAGAGCTCAGCCAAAATGTAGAGCTATTCAAAACACAGCTACTAGAGCAAGGCATGCAAATTGAAAGGTTAGAAAATGAGAATACATCACTACACAGACAGTTGTCTGACAAAATAAATTCATCATCTCAGATGCACTCTAATCTAGAATTTCTAGAGAAGAGCTTGTCAGAGACAGCGTCACAGCTCACCTCAGTGCAGTCTCAGCACACCAAGCTGTCGACTGAGTCTGAAAAACAGGAGGCCATGTTGTCTCATATGAAGACACTACTTCAAAATAAAGATGCGGAGATCTCCTCACTCCTGTCGTCCAGAGATGGGCAGATGTCAGGTTATCTGGAACAACTGCAAGCTAATCACCGAACTCAAGTGGAAGGTTATGAAGAACGGTTACATGGCCTTTACAATGACCAAGAAAAGACCCGACATGAAATCCAAAGGCTGGAAAGCAAGGTCAGAACTCTACAGGGAAACATTGACAAGTCACTTCAAGAGAAAGAGCAAATGGCTACACAGATGGAGACCTTCAAAAACTCCATGGTGTCCCTACAGGATGAAAGGAACAGTTTAATGTCAGAACACCGCATACTTAAGCAGACTGTTGCACTGCACAAAGAGGGTTCCAGTGATGGAGACTCTGGCCCCTCAAAAGGTCTGAAACGAGAAATAAAAAGCCTTCTCCACCAAATGGATGACCTGAATTCAGAAAATGCCATGCTTAAAGCACAGCTGATAAGATATAGGGAGGATTTGAACCAGGTGCTCTCCCTTAAAGACAACCAACTAAAAGAGCTTCTCAAAAAGCAGCAAGATACTATTAAAAGCCTTGAAACCCAAAAAGTTGCAGTTGAAAAACAGCACCATGAAACTGTTTCACAACTTCAAGTTGAAGTTGAGACAGTTAAGGCCTTAAAAACTCAGAATTCAGAACTTACTTATCAGATTAAAGAACTTGAATCTAGTGTAATAGCCTTGCACAAGGAAATATTAGAGTCTGATAAAGGTAAAGTTATTGCTGATTTGCAGCAAGCTGTTGCAGCCAAAGCTGCAGAATGTAATGACCTTCAGCAAAAAGTCTTTTCCCAAAAAGTTGCTTCAGATGACCTTAAATTAAGTCTTGAGCAGCGTGAGGGTGAGAAACAGCAGAAGCTTAGAGAGGCTGAAAGTAAGTACCACTCTGAGAGACAAGCCATGGACAGAGAAATGGGTCTTATGAGGAACGAGAGGGAAACTGCAGAGCAGAGAGTGGCAGAGCTAGCTAGGGACCTGATGCAGACTGAGCAGCTTTTGTCTGAATCCAGGAATCAAGGCAAGGAATTAAAGTCTCAGAATGAGTCTCTGGGGAAAGCCATGGTGGCACTGCAGAATGATCGAGAACAGCTCATTGATGATTTCAAAGTTCTCCAAAGTAGGTACGATGCTGAGCTCAGAGAAACAACTTCTGCCATGAGCAAGATGGAGTGGCAGATCAGAGATCTCACGTCGGACCTGACTGCTCTCACTACACAGAGGAATGTGTTGACTCAGAAGCTCCAGGCTTTGGAGGGCAATGATTCCCAGGCTCAGCTCAGTGGTTTGGTGAATGACTTAACACTAGCAATATCAGAGAAAGAGGTGGAGCTTCAGCAAGTCTCGCTGGAGAACAGCTCGTACAACAAGCAAGTGGCTGCATTCTCCAAAGCAATGGCCAGCCTGCAGAACGATCGAGACCGGCTCGTGGAAGAACTTACCGGAGCTAAGAAAGCATTAGAGTCCAGACAGCAGTCCAGTCCTGATACAGCTGCAACTCTGAAAGGAGAGAAATTGGAAATCCTTAGTAGAAGTGTCAGTGCTCTGCAGACAGAAAGAGATGGACTGGTGAGTTTCCATCGGCTCCATGTCCTTTAGGTTGCTTACTAAGATGATGTGGTGATGTGAACTGTATGTTTGTGCTATGGCAGCATGTGGCCTGAAGGGGGCAGTGTTTGGGCTTGTTATGCTATGGCTTTGTTATGCTCAAGCATGGCATTTTGGCATCAGAACATCTGTTTATATCTGGTATATCTGTGCTAACTGTGCTCACCCAGTTTAAATAATTATTTACATTTTCTCTCCTCTTTACAGCTAAACGAAGTTGAAAACCTACGGTCTGCCAATGCTGAGCTGGCAGAATTCAGGCAACGATGCAATGACCAGCAGAGGGCGCTCCAACAAGCACAGGCCTACAGGGCTCAGATGGACAGCAATGTTTCTGCTTACCAAGCAGAATTGGCAGAGCTCAGGTACATATTCATATGGACACCAATTAAAGGGGTTTGTTATAAGGAATGAGTATTCAGTTATTTGGGAAGCTTTTTCTTTGTTTCGGCATGCCTGTCATTGTTCCAGTTCAGTTCTTTTTTTAACATATTGTCTGTCTGATGAGCTTACATCTTTTACCAGCCTGTATAGGTTGTATTCAGTGGGACACTTTTGCATGCATTCAGTAGAGGGCAGTAGTCTGCATGCTGTGACTGGTGTTGCCACAACCAGAACTTTTTTGTGTTGGATTCATTCCCTAAATGCTAAACTGCTTCAGTGTTATGCAACAAAGGCCATTATGGTGTTGTATTTCTGCTCTCTTGGTGTAGTGCCCTTGTTCCCCTTGAATAACTCATGATAAATCTGTCCCTGGTGCTGACAGAAGGGGCATGATGGATACCCAACCCCCACCCCCACCCCTACACCCCCACCTCAGTTACACATTAAACATAGTCCAATTTCCACCTTACCCCCTCTGCTCCCTTTTTTGTTCCCTTTGTCCTGGTTGTAAAAACTGTACCTTTTAAAACAATATGAGATCCAATTCTATGCAAGGATTCAAGAGACATACAGAAACTTAAAGTCAAAGCAGCAAACTTGGGATGTTCTATTGTTGGAAATAGGCTCTGTGAGACACTTTCATCGATGTACACATTAAAGAACAGTGTACTACAGTGTACTGCATTGTTCTATTTTACATATCTGAAACATCTTTTGGTTTTATACATATTTTCCACCACATGGGTGCTATATCTTTTTCCTTCACCCTTTTACTATTCGCCGTACTCCCCTTAGCAGACCATGTTTAGTAAAGGTCTTTGTAGTATGCACTGTATTGACAGTTGAGCATGGGAGGAGGGAGGAGTTTCAGCTTCCGTGTGTGTGTTGTGGGCTGCGGCATGTTTGGAATGGGATATTGGCAGGAGCAAATGGGAGCGGGTGCACCTTTGAGGGCACTTGTGGTACTTGGGGGGGCAGCAAGTCTGTCAATCTACTCAACCCGCCCTCAACATGGCCCTGTTTGTTTGGGAGCTGTGTCATGGAGGTCCTGTAACCATGCTGTCTTCTGTTTTAGGGCTGCAAACAACAGGCTGCTGTCTGAGGTTCACAGCCTTACAAATCAAGCACGCAGCGCCCAGCCCCCCTGTCCGCCAAAGGTAAGCAATAAGCTGTCTGTGTGTGTGTGTATGTATGTAAGTATATATGTATGTATGTATGCATGTACAGTACAGGCTGAAGGTTTGGACACACCTTCTCATTCAATGCGTTTTCTTTATTTTATATCATGACTATTTACATTGTAGATTCTCACTGAAGGCATCAAAACTGTGAATGAACACATGGAATTATGTACTTAACAAAAATGTGTTGTAACTTAATTCCGCATGTGTTCATTTATAGTTTTGATGCCTTCAGTCAGAATCTACAATAGTCATGAAAGTAAAGAAAACGCATTGAATAAGAAGCCGTGTCCAAACTTTTGGCCTGTGCTGTATGTGTAAATGTATGTTGGTTGATCATATCGTTCTGTCATATCTATTGCCTCAGGAATCAGTGGCACCCCTGTATGTATGTATGTCTGTATGTATGTATGTTGATTGATTAATTAATTGATTGATTGATTGATTAATTGATTGATTGATCATGTCGTTCTACCATTTATTGCCTCAGGAGTCAGTGGCACCGCTGGGCCAGCATGATGGTGCAGAGGCACTGGCTCAGCTGCAGGCTGAGAGGGTTCAGATGCACCGGGACCTCCAGCGCTGCCTTCAGGAGATACACCAGAGAGACCTGCTCCTTCAACAGATCAACACCAAGGTGTGGCAACTCCCACCTATTTCCTATTCCTGGTTAAAATGTGTTTTGATGGAAATTGTCATTAGCATTGCATTTGAGCACTGTGTAAGTGTGTGTGTGTGTGTTCAGTTTGTGGGACATTTCTGTTTGTTTTTGGCATCCTCAGCTGCAGCAAGTAATGGAGGAGAAGAATGGTGTTTCTGCCCAGCTGAAGGCCGTGTCCCAGACCCTTAGAGACACCCAGCATAATCTAAGTGAAGTGCAGAACCGGTACTCCTGGCTCCAGAACCAAGTTCAGGCCCAGCAAGCACCCACACAGGTAAGTTAATTCCATACATACGGCTATGTGCATAGAACGGGTCATTGCGTCACTATGTCACTGCGTCGTTTCATTATTGTGTTCAATTGCTCCGATGCCATTGGACTGCAATGAAATGTCTTGTTGTGACCTTGCCATACTATGAAGCACTTTGAGCTGTATCTTCTATGTATGAACTGTGCTATACAAGTAAAGGTTATTATTATTATTATTAATTTAACTTTTTCATTAAACTTAAAATGTTGTGTTTACATGCGGTTTGCTTTGAAGTGTCTGTCATACATGTCATGTGTTTGTCATTAAACAGAGTGCAGTGCATGTGGTTGTGGCCCCTGGAGCACCACAGGAGAAGACCAGTGCAGTGGTGGACATGGATGGACCTGAAACAGGAGAACTTAGAAGCAGGTGTGCTTGTGTTTTTACATTACATTACTGTACGTTACACTTAGCAGACGCTTTTATCCAAAGCGACTTACAAAAAGGAGGACATAAGCTAACCTCAAAAAGGAGGATATAAGCTAACATTGTTTTTAAGTACAGCAGACCCTGGTAGGACACAGAAGTCATCCTCAGTACATGGAATAATTTTATTCGTCTGAGGAGCCTGGATGCTACATAGGGATGAATGATACTAGATAAGTAGCTGGGGGGCAGGGAGTGAAGAGCTTTAAAAACCATCAGCAGTAATTTACATTACATTACATTACACTTAGCAGACACGTTTTCCAAAGTAACTTACAAAAAAGAGGACATAAGTTAACATTGTTTTTAGGTACAGCAGAGCCTGATGGGACACAGAAGTCATCCTCAGTACATGCCCTCACTACAGCAATAATTTTATTTAATTCTGTATATCTTTAAAACTCACATTACTACATTACACATTAAAACAAAAAGACGTCACCACTCTACATAATGTGTACTGTATAGAAGTATATTATCTTGTAAACGTGTCATAAGCAAATAATACAGATGTTGAATGGCATAATTGATGTCAATAAAAATTGGATCACAAAAAAAAACTCGCATTACTCACATTATTTAGATTGGCGGAGGCGGAGCATCAGTTGGACTCCGCCCAGCAGAGTGTGTCCCAGCTCTCTGATAGGCTGGAGGAGGAGAGGGCGAGAAGAGAGGCAGCAGAAGAAGCTCTGGGATTGGCTGATACAAGAATCAAGAGGTGAGGTGGTTCATTGTGACCCTGTACTGTTTTATGTTTACGATTCTCTGCCATTTTTCTACAACTGAGCATTACTAAGGATAATCTTTTCTTTCGGCATTCGTCTACCTTTGTGTGTGTGTGTGTGTGTGTGTGTGTGTCTGTCTGTCTGTCTGTCTGTCTGTCTGTCTGTCTGTCTGTCTGTCTGTCTGTCTGTCTGTCTGTCTGTGTGTGTCTGTCTGTCTGTCTGTCTGTCTGTCTGTCTGTCTGTGTGTATACGTGTGTGTCTCTGTGTGTGTGCTTGTGCTTGTACACACGTTATACTTTTTCTAACCTCTTATCCATCTTATGTTAATATTTAGCTTGGAAGCACGCCCTTCTGGATCCCCTCAGAGAGATTTCAGCATCCAGCTCGAGACAGACGACGAGTGGGAGGCCTTGATTCTGGACCCCAACCAACATGTGGTGATGCGCAAGGTGGGTGTTTTGAGTTTAGGCTGTCTAGCGATTTGTTATGGCGAGTTCACCTGTTCATTGTGTTTGGTACATACAGAATGTTGTATGTATTTAATGATAATGTTGAATCAGTGATGAGTTTAGTTTTTTTCTTCCTAAAGTAATTTACTTATGTGTGGGCTTGTATCCTCAAATAATGTCAAGTACATGCATATTTAATGTACTTTAATGCACTTTATATAACTAATTTGTTTGTATTGTTTGTGTTTATGTCCTCAGATAATAGGGTCAAGTAATAAATAATGAGGTCACGTACAGGGATATTTAATGTACTTTATGTAACTAATTTGTTTGTGTTTGTGTTTGTGTCCTTAGATAAAAGGTGGAGCACTGGCGGTGAGGCGCTGGGTCCGTGGCCGAAGTCTGTACTGCTCCAGAATGCTGACGTCCAGGGCCAAGTCCCGCTACCTCTTCCTCTCCTACCTGCTCATACTGCATGTGCTGGTGTTCATGTGCCTGAGTGGAGCCCTCTAGAGGACAAAAATAATTCTGGAGTTTTTCAACCCTTCCACCCACAAGTGCAACATTATAGTGAAAAGACTCTCTGTTGACCAGAACTATAATATATAAAGCGGAACAGCTTTGCTTCTTCACACAACACTCGGGACAGAGGTTACCCAAGTAGATTAGCCTGAAAGTCAGTTCAGTCGTTCATACACTAAGCGATTGCCACCGGGTGAAAGGCATGAATGTTGACATGAGTCATAGTAGTCCCAAGGAAGTTGGTACTACTGTAATTGTTGTCATGTCTTACTGGCATCCAAGCCCCTCGGTTTTGAGAAAAAGGGGTCAAGCTCACACATTGCTGCTCAGTCCTCACAATCCACCAGCCTTCACTTGTCCTGCTATTCATTCATTTCCTATACACATATACACACACACACACGCACACACATACGCTCTGTCTCACAGGTGGCTGAATCATGGTGGTAAGCTTGCCACATCCCCAGCTGCAAAGAAGCTATGCACTGAACTGTTATTTATTAATTTTCAAACAGGGCTTTTCCCCCTCTCTTACCACCCACTTCTTGCACGCTGAAGGGTTACACTACACTACCTGCTTGTGTAACGCTCTTAGTGCATTGTATGACTGTAGGGTGTAACTGTGTGTATGTATGTATGTATGTAAGTAAGTACCCATCTAAACTATATATGAGAAAGAGATAAATGAATGATGGTATAGTATGCCAAGTCCTGTAGTGTTCTGGGTCATGTTCAGTGTATTATACGGTACAGTTCTGATTTATTTTGATGTATGTATTGTAATTACACGCCTTTGATTGTTTACATGGCAAATCGTCTAATTATGCTGTGCCACGCAGTAGGCTCATTCCAAGGCTTCTGTGAACCTAATGTTCCTAATGAGCATATGTAAATATGGTGTGATTTAAGAGATAAAAAAAAGATCTAATGTATGTTTAACTACTGTGTGCATCCAAGATGTCATATTTTTTACACATGGTCTATTTTCTAAGAGATGAATCATTAGTCAAATAATGTTCACTTTGAGAGAATATTTCACAGCTTTTTGCCTTTTTCAAAGGCTGGAATGTGTGCAATAAGTCTGAGGTTGTTCTTTTGTTCTTTTGTTTGTTTTTTGGGGGGTGGTTCTGTTTTTCCAGGTGTGTGGTTAATTTAGTGGCAAATTTTAATAAAAAGCTGGAGTATCACTATACTTGTGCTGGCGTGTACAAAAAACGTGTCTTAAAAAAAATCAACAACCTTGCTTAGTATCATCTAAATACTGTGTTTAATAGTAAAACCCCAGCATCTTTTTTGCTATGTTACATATGGGTGCTGCATGTTTTTCTTTTTATTCTTTCGGAAGATTTTAATGCCATCTGTCTGAATCAGACGGTCTTGTGAAGTATGGTCCTCTTATCTGTTACGCCATTGGAGGGGGCCGAGCAGATCGCCTTTGAAGGAAGTGTGAAAGCTTGTTGCGTCTCTTACCACACCATTCATATTTCTCTGTGTTGGAATGCACCCCCACCATACCGACACACACACACTGACTCACACACACACACACATGCACACAGACACATACTGACACATGCACACATACACACTAATACACACAGACACTCGTGCCCCCACCACACACTCATCTGCCCACCCGGAGGTGTGATTGACAAGACAGCCAAAGGCAGGCAAGGCCGTTCCTCCTCATTGTCAATGAGCAGAAGCTGTTTTATTTATAGTCTTACTGCGACATGCTACCACAATGACATCACTCGTTCAGAGGCTTCAACATGCACTCCACAGACACAACGCTGCCATTAAATAGAATAAGCACATAAGCATGACGGTGATTACAACCTTCACACCTCCTCAGCTGTATTAATCCAGTATTAATCTGGACAACATACCATATTGTAACCCTAGATAAGTGTAGAAGTGATAAGTGTTACATAAGTGGTTTAAGATGCCTTGATTAACCATTTTGCCCATTTTCCATCATAACTAGTTTTTGTGTTTTTCTACTCATCACATGGTCATACTGCACATGACGCTTGTGAAAACAACAGTGCGCAGCAGATGACTGACAAGAACTGCCCTTAACCTCTACCCCTCACTGCCTCTTAAATCATAAATTGCAGGCTAACATTAAATCCCCGTCACTCTTTGTGTGCGTGCATGCGTGTGTGTGTGTGTGTGTGTGTGTGTGTGTGTGGACAGACATGAACCTGTTGTGTGGGAATGGGAGCCAGGCCTCCTCTCCCAACTGTTCTTCCCATTGAGGGCAAAAGCATGTCTTGCTGAGGAGAGGGAGGGAGGGAGGCTGGCAGTGTCTATCCTAAAAAGGTCCGGGGTGTGAGGTGGTGCAAGGGTACGGTACTTCATCCATTTGAGGGGGAAGGAGGAGCACTGGGGTAAGGGGTTGTGTGCTATATATTACTAGACCAGGTGAGCACCTCTCTCACTCTCTCAAGGGAGCAAAGAGCAAGCACGCCTCCTCTCCTTAGTGGTAAGTGGCACAAAGTAGTGTTATGACACCTCACTTGTGTGGAGCACAGTTATCCACATTTCTGACATTAGAAGAGGATCTCTGCTTATTTATGTAGTGACTTTAGTAGTTTGTGTCCACTTTTACTTTTTTTAAATTTAAACGTCTGTCATGTCAATTCAGTTTAGTCTGTGTTCACCTTGTTGACCTTGCAATATGACTTACCAAAAATAAGATAAAAAAACTTTTTTTTTTTTTTTAAAATAGTTCTAGCATTTTTGTCACATTCAAGTATTTCTTTTACAATCTGTTACAGTATGTTGAGTCATGCTACCTTTATCAACTATCTTTACAGACCTTTTAACCATGTTTATCAATGAGGACTGTCATGTGTTCGTAACGCTAACGTGTGCTATTGTGTGTGCCCTCGTGTAGTGCAGGTCTACAACTGTCTGAGTGAAGATGTGTGACGAGGATGAGACCACCGCTCTGGTGTGTGACAACGGCTCTGGCCTGGTCAAGGCTGGCTTCGCCGGAGATGACGCTCCCAGAGCCGTATTCCCCTCCATTGTTGGTCGTCCCCGCCATCAGGTCAGTCAGATAGTCATAGTATAGTATAGTATAGTATGAATATATGTATAGTATAGTTAAAGATAATTAATTATAACTAGTTATAGTTAACACAGTCAGATAGTCTATCAGTCAGTCAGATAGTCATACTATATATAGTTCAAGGTCATTATAACTAATTATAGTTAAAGTAGAACTCACGCCACTGTGAAGTGACACAAGATAACCATCATGGACTGTCCAAAAATATGGGTTTCTGTGTGTGATGGAAATGCCGTTTGATCACAACTAAATTTGCCACTGCATGTTATATTTTTAGCACAAGGCAGTGACTTACAACAGCTAAGTGTGTAGTACACAATGGTGTGTGTGTGTGTGTGTGTGTGTGTGTGTGTGTGTGTGTGTGTGTGTGTGTGTGTGTGTGTGTGTGTGAGCGAGAGAGGGAGAGAGGGAGGGAGAGACAGCAGCATAAAATAGCCATGTCAGTGTTTGATGTATTATGTTTGTAGGGATGTTTATGAAGGACATTTGTGTCACTCGCTCAGTGGAGAATGTCAGAAACTCTGCGGGTTACTTTGCTCGCCCGAATGTGTGATGTAAAAAAGTTTTACATAAAATATAAAAAATCTAAAACTATTAGAAATGCTCAGATCAAATATTTTACACAGGTCACATATTTAACCCCCCTGGTATACTAAGCACAAATTATTTACAAAAGAAAAACAAAAAGGGATATTTGCGGCAACATCACAGACAAGGTTTTGATCAGAAGGATGTAACTGTCTTGAAGATGTGAACAGTATCGGCCTCTCCTTCACTCCTTCACTCCTGGTCTGCTTCCCTCTCGCCCCAGGGTGTGATGGTGGGTATGGGGCAGAAGGACAGCTATGTTGGGGACGAGGCCCAGAGCAAGAGGGGCATCCTGACCCTGAAATACCCCATCGAGCACGGCATCATCACCAACTGGGACGACATGGAGAAGGTCAGAGCATGCATACATTGCCCAATGAAGAAGCTTTATAATGATAAATACAAGGATACAAGGATGGTTTATTGTCACTTGCATAGACATACATTACTGGGCAGAGTAGGGCATGTAGTGAAATTAGTGAAAATTCACAGCTTCTTCAATCATCATTACCAACTGGGACGACATAGAGTAGGTTAGAGCAAAACATACATTGCACAATGAAGAAGCTTTGTAATTATAAATTCACAACTTCTTTCTGCCATTAACATGCAAAGTAGATGAGATGAAGAACATGTGTCTCTTGTATCCTGTTACACTTTAGATCTGGCATCACACCTTCTACAATGAGCTGCGTGTGGCCCCTGAGGAGCATCCAGTCCTGCTGACCGAGGCCCCCCTCAACCCCAAGGCCAACAGAGAGAAGATGACCCAGGTGAGTCAACCCATTTAAGTTACATTACATTACATTACATTACAGTGGGAAACTTACTTAAGGTACATCTATCTCCTTGTGTGTATAAGTAGTCTTTTTTCCCCTGTGTTCCTCTACACCTCTGTTAGCTCATTAGGTCCTCCTTTTACATTACATTACATTACATTACACTTAGCAAGCGTTTTTATCCAAAGCGACTTACAAAAAGGGGGACATAAGCTAACAGAGGTGTAGAGGAACACAGAGTAAGAAGACTACATTTATAGATACAAGGAGATGCGTGTGCCTAAGTAAGTTTCCCAGAGCAGAGACACTACAGACACACATACTTCCTACACAGGCAGAATTATACAAGCATGAGGCACCTGGGGAAAGAGTTAGTTTAGGAGTTGTTAGTTTTTAGTTGCATGTTAACACCCTGCGTATCTCAAGGTCAATGAGAGGGTGAGTCTGTGGAGACACATGAGAGCCACAGTATTCATGTTAGAAAATAACAGACTGGAAACTGTGTCCTCATACTGTACATGTTAAGGTGAGAGGCTGTTGACTGACTACTTTTGTTGTCCCTCTTATCACTCCGGGTGTCTAGATTATGTTTGAAACCTTCAACGTCCCAGCTATGTATGTTGCCATTCAGGCTGTGCTTTCCCTCTACGCCTCTGGCCGTACCACTGGTGAGTGTTACAGTACATTCAGATTATGTTATGTTTACCTAGTAACAGTGTATATAAAGGACAGTGTGGGATGCATTGGGGACGTGATGCTTCACTGTTTAGCCTCATCTCATTCAATGGGGCAGCGCAGGTAGCCTCTTCTTAATCCTTTACCTCATGGTAGTACAAGTAAATCTTCCTAAGAGTACAGCATTACCTTGGCTTCACATTGCTTAGACGGGCTTAAGTGCTTCACCAATTACATACTTTATAATCACTACATCTCTACATTAATCTCTGTTTTATTCTTATACTGTATAAGGCGTAAACCAGCAGTCATCCGCTTCACTTTACCTAAAAACATCACATTTCAGCTGTAGCAACTCTTGAAATTTATTCAACATGTCCAGTATCTCTACAGTGTGTCTCTATAGTGTGTAGAAACACCCCTGTGTCTGTGTGTGTGTGTGTGTGTGTGTGTGTGTGTGTGTGTGTGTGTGTGTGTAGGTATTGTGCTGGATGCTGGTGATGGTGTGACACACAATGTGCCAGTATATGAGGGCTACGCGCTGCCCCACGCCATCATGAGGCTGGATCTGGCCGGCCGTGACCTGACTGACTACCTCATGAAGATCCTCACAGAGAGAGGCTACAGCTTTGTCACCACTGGTGAGGACCCCATGTCAGACACACACATACACACAACAGTGAACACGATCAACATATTAATATATAATCACATATCAGCAACAACATGGTAATTGCATTTTTTTTTAAATGTGATTGAAAAGCCGGAGTTACTAATTTTTTTTCTCGACTATTTAGCAGTGAATGGCAGATATTAGTAAGTAAATTTGTTCTGTATATAAGTCAATCAGGTATACAGTACAGGCCAAAAGTTTGGACACACATTGTAGAGTCTCACTGAAGGCATCAAAACTGTGAATGAACACATATGGAATTATGTACTTACCAAAAAAGTGTTAAGTCTTAACTTTTTTGTTAAGTACATAATTCCACATATGGTCATTTATAGTTTTGATGCCTTGTGTCTGAACTTTTAGCTTGTACTGTATGTGTCTGTGTGTGGGAGATAGGGGTGGAAACAGACAGACTGACAGACAGAATGTTTTCCAGAAATAAAGACACAATAGAACTCTCATTGGTTCTATTCTGAGACAGCAGGAAGACAAGGGCGGAATGCCTGATTGATTGCTTGTGTCTGAGGGAGTCATGTGACACAGGCACCTGTGATGTGCTAGGCATGGCCACACTTGTCTGTACATAATTCATGTTGTTGGACAGTGACCTAGCTGACCAGCACCACCCACAGGTGAAGTTGAGGAACTGCATTTGTTTATAGGCATGGTGGTGGGTAGGGGAGACAGTTGCTCATGTAGTCAAAGTCAAAGTCAAATGAAAGTCAGCTTAATGTTAAAATCCGTATGTACAGGTTGCCCGCACAGAATCTGAAACTGCAGCGCTCCCTAGGCTCACAGTGAACATTAAACATATTACAAACATGACAGTAAAACACGATGACAAAAAATAACAATATAAACATAGCAAAAAGTACAATAAGGCTTGTATATAATACAATAAGTAAAACACAATGTGTAGTGTAATAAAGCTCATATGGTGCCATTTGAAATAATATCACAATAATAACACAAATGGCAATATCACAGATGGAATTGTGAGTGTGTAGCGTAATTAATCTCAAAGCAGTGTCAGTAGTTGTATTGGTATGCATTTAGGATACTAGTACTGAAATACATGTGCTCACTTGTCTTCTAGCCGAGCGTGAGATTGTGAGGGACATCAAGGAGAAGCTGTGCTACGTGGCTCTGGACTTCGAGAATGAGATGGCCACCGCTGCCTCCTCCTCCTCCCTGGAGAAGTCCTACGAGTTGCCCGACGGCCAGGTCATCACCATCGGTAACGAGAGGTTCCGTTGTCCCGAGACTCTCTTCCAGCCCTCTTTCATTGGTAAGTTTCAAAATATCAGGTACGTACACTACCGTTTACCACCATGTGTACAATGTACAGCCTATGTAAATATTGCACCAAAACCCATACATTTGCAGGTAGAATTGTCATTTACCGCATTAGCAATGTATAGAGTGTGTATTTGTGATTAGTTTAACGTTATCTTAAATATGGAAATTTCTAAGTGACCCCAAACTCGGTAGTGTATAAGTTATTCCCATTTGTTATCATGATCATATGGCACACACAATGAAATTTGACCTCTGAAATTTAACCCAGCACACGTGTGAGCAGGGGGCAGCCATGACAACGGTGCCCAGGGAGCAGTGCCAGGTTCAGGGCACCAACGTCATGGGGGAGGAGAGTGCTGGTCATTCACCTGTCCAGTGTGGGGAATTGAACTTGTGACCTTTTGGCTGCAAGCTTACTCCTTAGCCACTAGCCCATGACTTCCCAAATGACTCATAGACCATACTAGTCCATTCAGTATTCATTATTTCCCATCAGGTACCTTTTGGATGCAAGCCTGACTCCTTAGCCATGACACATAGACCCTACTAGTCTATTCAGTATTCATTGTTTCATTCTCAGGTATGGAGTCTGCTGGAATCCATGAGACCACATACAACGGCATCATGAAGTGTGACATTGACATCCGCAAGGACCTGTACGCAAACAACGTGCTCTCTGGTGGTACCACCATGTACCCAGGTATCGGTGACCGCATGCAGAAAGAGATCACAGCGCTGGCACCCAGCACCATGAAGATCAAGGTACAGAATCTGAGTCCTCCCTCTCATGTCATAATGTGGAGATTTAAAGTGATGTAGACTAGAGAAAGTAGATAGGCTCTGATTCAGTGATTTGCTGATTCGCTCGGTGCATACAATCCAACAACTTACAAGTATCAAAAACAAGAAATAATAGATCACACTGTAAGACTGATGCTCATATGGTGTTGTATTAAAGAATAGTAAAAACAATATACAAGCTCAAGGACAAAAGAACTGATGTACAGGTGTTTTGGGCTTAGCCCATCCTCAGTGCACCCAGTGTCAAACTACTTGTCTACTTTAAACTAAAGATCTCAGCCTGAATTTTTTTTTGTCCCAAGAACTTGTATATTGTTTTCTGTATTTTAATGCAATACCATAGACGTAGTGTAGCCTACACATGTTAGAGAGCTTTAGAGGCTGTCTAAAGCATTGTTACTAGAGTAACAATGCTTTGTGCTGACCACAGATGATTGACTATAAACTAAAGTTCCAAGCCTGAAATGTTTGTACAGTTCTTCAGTTTTTTTGTCCTAAGAACTTATTGTATATTGTTTTCTGTATTTTAATGCAATACCACAGAAGTAGTGTATCTTTATAGGCTGTCTAGATCATTGTTGCTAGAGCAAGTAAATGTAAGCCTGACCTCTTGACCTCTTGTGTTTTGCCTGACCACAGATGATCGCCCCCCCTGAGCGTAAGTACTCGGTCTGGATCGGCGGCTCCATCTTGGCCTCCCTGTCCACCTTCCAGCAGATGTGGATCAGCAAGGATGAGTATGAGGAGGCCGGACCTTCCATTGTCCACAGGAAGTGCTTCTAAACACACTGCACACACACACACACACACACACACACACACACACACACACAGACATACACACCTATACACACACACACACACACACACACAACACCAGAGACAGAGAGAGAGATGATACAAGGCCCAAACATTTCCTCACATTCATGTAACTTTTACCCACACCATTTCATTCTGACACGATTTCCCACCATCTCTAGTGTCACCCTCCATCTTGATCTTAATTGCTAATGTGCTGTCCTCAATCACTGTAAATCACTCTTCATTCCCTCCCATTGTTCATCTTTGCAATAAACACGTCTAATTCCCCAGTTCTTGCAGCCTCCTAGAATGATTGAGACACTGTTGCACTTTTTCCAGACAGATTTCCTTGATTTCCAATCAAGGCCTTTTCATCGAAAACTTATGCAGAAAAATAATGATAAGTACCCATTCCTCATAAATATTTTTTTTACTAATAGTGAATAGTGCGGCTTTTTAAAATGACATCATTTTGGTTTTATTTCTCTCTGTCAGACTGTGTCGAATGGGAGTGAGCAAATGCAGATAGATAAAGACAGATGCAGAGCTGTTGTCATAGACTGACAGTACAGAAGCTGGTTTTCATCTAAACATGTAACCCATTGTGTTCATCTACCCACAATTATTTTCACATCCCTAACAATATGCAAACTGATTAAAGTTGCCAATCTATGTTTCACAAAAAACATTTTCAACATTTCCAGATTTTAGAAACATTGCACTTTACACTTACCACTAGGGGGGAGTATTGCACTATTTTATATGATGTGATGGATAATACTACTTTTAAGGTATTCATTTCTCTTCCATTGACTTGGTTAGTGCATTTAACCAATCATTTTCTAATAATGTATTCACTCTATCAGATAGTGTCCTTCATGGCCTAACAAGCACTTATTTATGTTTGTTTACCCTCACGTGCTTTCTTTAGAGTCACCAATAGGTGTTTACGACATATTAACGCATATTATTGAGGCATATTACCTGAGTGTAAATTACCCTTCCATAATTGGGGGTTCTACCTTTTTGCGGGGTTCTACCTTTTACATTTGATATGAATTACATTGATACGTTGGTACCACCCAACCCTGCTATTTTTGTTTTGTTATGGGGTACTGTACCCCCCAGTACCCCCTCTTCAATCTATGCATATTACTGGTCTCTGGTCTTACAAACTATTCTCCTGTTTTTAGCGTAGTCAAGCAATCAAGGCAGAAATTACAAAAATGAAACTACCAATCCACTTATCAGTGTTATCATCTTCTAGCTGTGATGATCTTTGTATATTACAGACATGTGATAGGATAGCATTATAGGTGATTATAGGGGTCTGAGCGGGTGTGGGTTGTGTGAATCCAGGTACCATACATACATTTGGCTCGCAGCAAGCAGCAAGCAGCAAGCAGCAGAAAACTGGAGTAAAAGGGTCAAGAACTGAACTCATCTCGGAGCATCTCATGGGGCGCAGAACCATAGGATGAGGCCATCAGCCACCGCCAGCATCCGTGAGATTCGCTGCCGAGGAGGAATCTCACTTAGAGAAGTGAAAGTGCCTATGCCTGCCGAGAGACCACAGGACATCCCATGTCTGGTGCCGTTTAAATATAGATGTGCAGCATTTATTTGCCTTAGATGTCCATTTGTTTGGCAATGTTGAGTGCGATGTAGATGTATTCTGTTGGCTTGGAGAGATTGGACTGCAAATAATGATATAGGACACACTTAAATTACTGTAGGGTGATTTATGGATCTTGAAATGTCTATGCTAAATGGCCACTACCACATTTTTTTTCTTTTTCTGTTCTTTCCTTCTCTCTCTCGCTCTCTCTTTCTCCTTCTGTCTCGCTGTCTCTCTCTCTCTTTTGATTTTCTCTTTCTCTCTGTCTAGCCTCTGTGTCTGTGTATCGGTCATATTCCTGCACAACATCTGAATCCAGATCTGTCATGCTGTCACGCATGTCACTGAACCCATTACGGGGGTGAAATTCTGCATGCGTTCCGGCTCTGATTAAAGGTCAGGCTGATTTCACACATTTCTGGGGGTCGTAGCCGTGGTAATGCAGAAAGGGCGTCTCTCTGGATGCCCAACCCGTCTCAGCTCTCAGTCCATCTCAGTCCATCACAGGCTTGATGAATTCATATCATTTCGACTGGTTATGGCTGATTTTGTTTTGACAGATGCGGTCACTTATGTGAGTCCGTATTCGGTTTTGGTTGTCCAGTCTGTTTGACAGATTTATCATACTCACTGGATGTGTTTAGTACGTCTACTGGTGTGTATTGTGGATATGTATTTATTACCTTCTCCCCCAGTCTTCAATAAGCAGAGGATCTGTTTGGTCCAGAGGCAGCCTCTACGTCAGGGAGGGGGGCATTTATCCCGATCCCCCTGTAGCATTCCAACTGCACTCGTCTAAGGCTTTCTTCAAATCTCTCTCTTTCCCTCTCTCTCTCTCTCTCTCTCTCTCTCTTTCTCTATTCTTCCCTTTTTCCCTGCTCGTCAGCACGAGCGGAGGAACCGGAAGGGCATGGAGGGTAGCAGTGCCAAACTTAGAGCCGAGCCTGACCCACTTCCCCTTGCGAAAGACAAATCAAGGTGAGACCATGAGGGAGGCAGGCATGATTAATCAGCTTTCTCCCACAGCTGAGAGTAAAAGGGCAAGATGGGACCCGGCACGAGCAGTCGGAGAGACTATATACTTGACAGGACAAAGACCGTAAATGAAATGTCCCCCACGAGGGCACCTCAGTTGCACACGGTTACAACATAGCAGTGGTTGGACTATTATGGTCTGTGTTGGTGTTGGTGCGGGGCATAGGTGTCAGCATTTTGGTTTAGCCGAGCTGAATAAATCTCTTAAAGAGTACAAGGCTCTTGGTTTTACTAATAGGCTACATGTCAACATCCTGTATGAAAAAATATGATTTAAGATCATGAAGTTCATAGGTAATTTTCATAGATGATCTATTTGTTCTCAGAAGTGCTCTTTTCTTTCTGTTTTTCTTTCATTCCCCACCCTCTCTCTCTCTCTCTCTCTCTCTCTCTCTCTCTTTCTCTACCTCTACCTCCGTATCTGTCCTCACTAGCTTCTTCACACCATCTTCATATGTAAAAAGTTGCTTTTTTTGCCACGTGGCCTATATTGTGTCCCAGTTTGCAATTAGGTCCTTTTTCCCAGCGAGGAGGGGCAACTGACATCCAGATGTAACTTTTTACTCAAGTAGCTCTCCTATTGGGCAGTCGTTTTAGCAGGTTGGGGTAGGCTGTGGGCAATGTTGTGACACAAAAGCACTGAGGTATAGGGACACAGGGTTTTTTCGTTGAGGGCTCCCTCTCAAGTTGTCTGTTTTGGAGAGCCCTATTTAAAAATGCAGCACTCTCCTGCAGCTGAGGATGAGGCTTAGGTACGAGGAGGCAATGCAAAGGTGTCAAAATTAGGCAAAAGAAAAGTAGGACTGACTTGACGGACCAGGGCCGCCATGGTGGTAAGGGCCCGAGCAAGCCAGATTAATAAGAAAGTTAGAAAAGAAGGGGGGAGAAACTGCTGTCGAGTGTCGAGCCTATAGTTGTGTACACACAAATTCTATAGTGTTAAATCAACTGATAGCGTCAGTTTTATCACTATGCCAGTGTTTATTTTGTCCCAATCTTTGTAGTGTCAATTTAATAATCCTTCCTTACACAGTTGACTCCTTTACAGTTAAATCAACTTTCTGCAGTGTAATTTCAACTATTAATTTTACACTAACACTCTTAAATCAACACTTTTGCTGAACACTGGGAAATTAACTCTGAGGATTTTGCTGTGTATGACGGCACAGGTGCATCAGGTGTATAGGCGTTACATCTGAAGGTGTGACAAGGTGTTGTACGCTAAATGGCACAACCTTGGTCTCTCTGTACCTCTGTACCTCGCACATCCGACGTCAGACCGGCCCAGCGAGAACGGGGTTTGGAATTACTTCTCCTCCGCTGACTGCCTTTCTCTTTTCACCTTGCGAATTGATTCTCAGTTCAGACTTATCCCTGTGGACATGTCTGGCAGTATCTCCGCTCTTGCTCTCACCTCCCCTTTCTTTCTCTTATTTCCCTCTTACTCACTCACTCTCTGCCTCTGCTCACACATGAACCATCCTGTTAGCCATTACGGGTGTACATACTATTGTACAACAATGTTTACATCTGAAAACCTGGTTCGGTAGGCAATCTACATCCCCAGTCACTCACAGTACAGACAGACAACTTCCTGCTGCATTTCCCACTTTGCCTTCACACCTCTCCTGTCAGTGCCTCTATTACTTTGAGAAGCTAAGCACATGGTGAGGCATGCGCCCTGTTTTATTTTGCTTAATGGTGTTCTGCTGTTCCCTTTGTTTTTTGTTATTTCCTGTCTGATGCAGAATGTCTGAGTGCAGATGTTTGGCACTCCCTGAATGTTATGGAACTGAAAAGCACACAGAGAATACTGTGTCCTCTTTAAACCTCATGGCAAATACCAAGGGGGGGGGGGACTATTTTGACTATTTGATGACTATTTTTCATGCCTGTGATGTTTACCCAAGTGCTGAGATGTCTTAGGCCTGAGATAAAATCACATTCTTATTTATTCTGAATCTGACAATCTTATTTATTTTTCTGCGATGGAAGTCTATGCCAACTGATTCAGTGGAGCACCACCAACAGGTCAAATTTGGACAGGTCTATGTTCACATGCGTAACTCTTGATATGTACATCCAATTTTCAAAAAACTTGGTATCAGTGGAATCCTTGAGTCATCCCAAATTCAAAGAACGTTATGACGTCTATTTCCATTTGCCAAATTTTCTCACAATTTTTAAAATTGGCTTCTACTGTAGGCGTATGTAAGTAAGTAAAAAGTTTTGTGCTCACAACTCATATACGTCATATATGTTAGACAATAGCCACTTTTACTTCTTTAAAACCTCTACTTACTTTAAAAAGAGCTTTTAAAAAGGAACTATACACTAAGTTATCATTAGAATGTTTTTATACCATTATTTTTGTCACTGTCTTTTGTGAAAAACCAAAAATCTGTACTTTTCATGTATTTTCACGTGTACTATTTTATATACATTAAACAATGTTGTTGGTAGCAGTTGGCTTTAACAGTAATCATTTTTATACATGAAAAGCCGAATTTGTTGCAACCAAAGACACAAGTACAAGGGGACGTTCCTGGCACTTGTTCAGTTCATTAAAGCGTTGTGATATTTGCACTCTGCCACTGATCGTTTAATGCATGCAGCTGTTCCACATACCGTCTTGTCCACCTTCACCAGCTGCTGCCCAGGTAAACAGCCCTGCTGTTGTTTCATTCAGACCGACATGGAGTTTGGGCCATCTGTGGGATCAGAGGCGGACAAATTGGATTGAAAAAAGTAAAAGTCCTGCCATGTATTCCTTCTGCCTGTGCTCGCAACACAGGTGATTTCACTAATTATCTCATCTACTATAGGATCAGCTGGATGAGTGAATTGGCTGGAACAAATATGTGGCAGGACTTTTACTTTCTAAACCCGGGATGTCTGCCTCTGTGTGGGATTATAGTGCTCAGACGCCGCTTTCAACCTTTTGTCACCTTGTTTTTTCGCTCACACAGCACACAAGTCCTACCCACACACACACACACACCTCCGACAGCACACAAGTCCTACCCACACACACACACACACACACACACACACCTCCGACAGACAGCTGCGTCCTTCGAGGGTTTATTCACACTTCACAGAAATCGGGGTTCAGATAACGAGGGAGGGAGCCCTTTTCCCTTCTCTGTTCTTTGTTGGTTTTTCCCTCTCACTTTTTCCCCCTTGTTTTCATCTCATTGCTTCATCTTTTTTTTCCCTCCACTGCCTGGAATGGAATGGCCTAGCCGTCACTATGGTGATGAGATGATTGAAGTGGGGATGAGATGGGGCTTCCTGGAGAAAATCCTAAGTCTGGCCGCAGCAACTGTGAGAAGATCAACGGAAATCTCAGATAATATTTTTATCCTAGTACCAATATTGTCCTCCCTATCTGATATCTCTCTGTTTCAGTCAGTCAGGTTTGTCTGCATTTAGAAACAACACTTACGCAATAACAGATCTTTGTATTGAACAGAAGAGAGCAGGTGAGCCCACCAATAGTGTGTCTAAAGGATTGATGCTGATGGATTTTTTTAACTGTTTAACTGGCTGACAATCTGAATCTCAGTAAAAAAAAAAAAGATTTTAATTATAAAAAAATGTTGTCAAGGTTAGGACAGAAACCTCAGTGGCTTGAAGAGTTGTGGTCCTTGACTGTAATCCAGTAACATTGTAAAGTCAAATTAAGCAAGAACCCCCTTGCTTAAAAGGTCTTTTGTTTATCCACAGCCCTGGCCCTGTAAATGAGAAACAATTTAACCAGCGTATCTACATGTTGCTTTAGGGGCACAAGAGGAAGGGGTGCGGTACGATTGCTTCAAGTCCCAGTAAAGTAAAGTACAAAAAAAAACATATTCAGTTTGGTTACATGTAACAATGTATTACACAACTGTCGGAAATTATGAGGAAAACCTCTGAAGTCAGTTTTACTGCGTTATGGAGTTAAGCAGCTAAACAGCTAAGTGAAACGCATCGTTGAGTCTTTAAATATATACAGTCTTTTGCCAAGGATGGGACTGTATCTCTTAACAGGAAACTGAGGCAACACTGGAGAGGTGAGATAGAGGGATGAAGATGAAAGGAAAGATGGAGGGAATGATTTGTGTGTGTGTGTGTGTGTGTGTGTGTGTGTGTGTGTGTGTGTGTGTGTGTGTGTTTGTGTGTGTGTCTTGTTTTATCCCTGATGGCTGCCACAGATGCAGCTTGTGTCTCACCCTCCTAAACTGTCAGGTCATTGTCATTGACAACAATGGTGCATTACCTCAATCATGCACCTGTGCATTACTTAGAAGGCACACAAACACACACACACACACACACGTACATGTGCACAGATTGCATCTTTTACTGTAAAAACTGTTTTTGTACTATGAGAAACATACTGTTAACGCACCACATAATGCACTGTTCACCACATATCTCCCTTTTCATTTTTTCATAAAAATGTCTTTCCTATGAAGGCGCTGCCATTTGGATAAAGTGTCAGGTATTGTTGCCTCCCATGTGCTTGTGAACAGTGGCGTGTGGGTCGTTTAAAATAACAATGACAATCCAGACAATCCCCCAAACCCTCATTGTATGAAGTATGTGTGTCTGTAGTATCCCTGCTCTTGAAAACTTACTTAGGCACATGCATTCCCTTGTATGTATGAAGGTAGTCTGCTTACTCTGTGTTCCTCTACACCTCTGTCAGCCTATGTCCTCTTTTTGTAAGTCACTTTGGATAAAAGCATCTGCTAAGTGTAATGTAATGTAATGCAAAAAAATGTAATGCCTCAGGGCAAAGCCCTGATGAAGGCCTCTTGACCGAAAGCTTGGAAAGAATTAAACAGAAACATTTTGCATGGATCTAAGTGTGCAGAGTTTTTATTTCTTGACTTTCTTGACTCTTGATGTGTGTTCCTCTGGTACCTTGACTGTGAGTGCAGTGTGCAACCTCAAGCCCCAGAAGCCTCATCACCATTACTCACTGTAATATACAATCATCTTGTTTTAACCGTGCTCTTGGGGGTTGGCGTGTTGCAGAGAGCGGAAAATGAAGGTGACCAAGGCTCATAAAATAATGAAAGTTTAGTTTTACGTAGTTTTACCACGTTTAATATTTAATGTGTTTATGGAATTTTAAATTGTTTTTGCCTCAATGCATACAAGACTGAAACACAACACTAAGCAAGCAAACAGATTGCTGTCTCTATCTCAATGTGTATGACTGCATACGAATATGAAGTTACATATTCTGTAACTGCAACTAAAGGTAAATTCATTGTATTTTAATAGCAGTGATATGACATGTAATAACTTGAAAACGGCAAAATCACAACTATGGAAAACTACGTGATTATAAGATTGGATTTACATTACCCAACCCATAGAAAGTCTTACAAACACAAGTTCAGTGACCGAAATGATCTACATAACTGTTAGAGTTGAACATTAATGTGACTGTTACACATAAACACAAAGCTTGCGTAAATGGCAGGAGAGATCTTTAAACGGCTACATCTGATAGTGTTGACTGATTAAACATTTGTATGGTTTAACTCACAACATGTTTATTGCACAATATACAGTAAATGAGAGAATTTGGCTGCTTATAGTGCACAGCTGAGAGAGATTTTTTCTTTCTGTATGACCTCTATTCCTATTCCTGATTCCTGATGCTAATTGTTTATTTACGTTTGTAAGCTCCAGCGGGTCGAGCAGAGTTTATCTGCTGATTAAAAGCTATGCTGAGGAAAGCTGAAATTCTACTGAAGATCACAGTGGTAATTATCATATCTATCTGTCAGTGTTCTCGTCTGTCAAAAACTGAAGGTAGAAATCTTAATGCATTATGTTCCCAGTGTGGTCATTAATGGGTCTTATAATAGTACGATGCCTTTACACCCACACACACACACACACACACACACACACACACACACACACACACACACACACACAGACACACACACACACACACACACACACACACACACACACACACACACACACACACACACAAAAACAACAAAGCATATTTTCCATTAAGACATCAAGGAGGGTATTCTACAAATAGTGGATGTGTTTTAACAGATAAAATCTAAAATACTTCTCCTGTCAAAGCATTTTGTCTGTGGCACTGGCACATGGAACATGGAACACTGAAACTAGGCTTTGATTAGGGCACATCCCATCCTGGCTTTAATTCCACCTTGTTGTCATGGCGAGGAAGACTCCCTGCACCCTCAAATCATGATGGCGTCGATGTGAAAGCTTCCTTCCCCCTCAGTCCAACCCCCTCCTTTTTATCATTGCGCTGAGATTCAGTTCAATGGGACATTTTGATGTCATCTCCTGACTGAGCCTTTCTGATGATGTCTTGTGGTTTACAATCATGAATAAATGTATTCACTAGAGACGTTTCCACTTGAGAAATACAATGGAAAATAAAGGCGTTAACAAAATAACTATGTTTTCTGTTTGTTGTTTCACAGAGACCAATCACAGACCAATTTTAGTCAGGAGAAGTAAGATTAGGAAGCTTTTATGACATGCAAAGATAAAATTGTCCAGATATGGTTATTTTATAACCTACAGTTATTTTACATGGTAACTCGACAGTGTTTTGCCATTAATTCTAAGAATAAAATAGAGTAGAGTAGAATCAAATAGAATACAATAGGCCACTAAGAAAAATTACAATTTCACTCTGCATGGTGTCAGTTAAGCATAGCTGGCAATTTCAGGAAATATATATGGGATGTGGACTTAAAACGCTGAAAAAAAACCCTGCAAAAGTATCCAATTCAAAAAAGACTGAGCAAGCAAAACTGATTTTTGGGCACAGGGTACATATATTCTAACAGGGTCCCAGTTGTTTTTTAAAAATAGTTTTTACGTATCACACCCAGCCAACCAATATCATTACCAATGACAGTGTTGTAATACTGTTACAAACAATCACAAGGCTGTTATAATTCAGAATTGAAGTGGAGGCTGCATATGTGGGTGGCTGGTGGGAGTGTCACTGTTACTCATCTCTAAGCTGAACATCAGCGCCACAGCATAGGTTGTTGCTATGGTGAGAGCCATTAATTTTGCAGGAACTACTTCTTGGATTTTCCAGAGCTTGGAACCAGCAGCGGTAGGGAGAAGGGTTAGGGGGCAGGAGATGCATTCTAGAATGAGGAATAACTAGGTTAGGACTATGTACTGCATTTGACACGGGAGTTATGACATCACAGTTTAATAGCGGGGTTGCCTCGGTCTCAGACATGCCAGCAAAAGTAAACAGTTCAGTGTTACCACACTGAAAATTTCGCCAACGTTGAGCTCTTGGGCGTAAACACGTGCCACAGTCATGTTTACGCTTAACATTGGGGACTGCGTACTCAAATAGGCAACAAAAATGTCCAATGGTTGTACCCTACATGTACCTTGGTACAAAACACTTAGGCTAAATAAATGATAAAACACAGGTCCAGTTCTGACTACAGTTTAAAGTAGCCTACACACCAGTCAATTGTTACACTGTTGGTTTTATCTGTAACACTAATATAATGTTAGTATCTTAGTTTTGGCGTCCACGGCTAACTAAGTCGAAATGGTAGGGATGTCTGTCGCTACAGGTGCATGCTAAGCTCCTCCCACTAAAGACAGCCCGTTACACAGGTGCGGTTTGAGAATATTAAAAGTAGGGTAGACTAGAAGTCTATCCCTGCGGTCTATCCCGTCGGTAGCCTTCGGCTTACATCTGTAGCCTAAATAATAGACGCAAAATGTAGTGACTATGTACACTAAATTGCCTTACGCGGTTAACCCCGTCTCTGGAATGATTTTTTCTCCTCCTACTTCAGAATAACCACCTCCTCTTACAAACCACTCCGTTATCTACTGGAAGTTGGCATTTCCACACTTGGTCAGTCGCGGCTGGCAACGCGAAGCGGATGAGGACTCTTAGTGACTTATACAATTCTCTCCAAGTAGCCTACAGTACGCGATATAAAGTTACGACTGTGACGGAGAAACTTAAAGGTAAGAATTATATTTACAAAATTGTGGTTTTCCTCATTGAAACGTTTCCCCCCTCTACATTTCAACTAAGAAGCGCCCGACGGATTGTTTCTGCGAGACAGGTGTCCCTCGCGCTGGCTTTAGGTGTAGCGTTCTGTAATTTGAGACCTTTCCTTCATTCTAGAAGGTCAAACATAGAAGCAGTAGAGGCAACAATTCATCGCAGAGAAGAGGAGAAATCCTCAAATGAACTACATGCTTACTTTGCGTGTCACTTTTAAAGAATGCTGTGACGGCTATGGTTAAACGTAGTCGAAGTGTAGGTTCCATGATTTGCATGACAAACATAGACTGCTAACATGGTGCGCTGCTAATTGGCAATGTATTGTTCTCTTACTGTCTAATATATTGTTACCTACCTGCCTTTAGGAGCCGATTGTAAATTATCAGTTGTTTTCATTTACAGACAACCCAAACCATTTCGTCATGTGCGCGCCAGTCTCAAAATATATTTTGTTAAGTTTTGGTTTTGGTACCACTTCTGAATTATGCCAGCTGATATGCATTGCCCTCTGTGCACGCTATTGAGAAACGCTCATGCAGTCAAAACAACTTGAAAAGAAGCACTTTAGTGTCCTCCTCGGTTGGTGTATCTGAATCTTACCATGGGTGAATCCTACATTACCATACTGTAGAATACATAGCAAACTATCGTAATCCAATGAGGTAAAGAACGGATGTGTACTACATCACTTTACATAGATATGCGCTTTATGTCAGCCATGGAGCAGATCTATTCATGTGTCATGTCATGTGTGCAGTGGTGTGTCCTTGCATAGGCTATATGGACCGTTTCTGAAGATATACAAGCACATCAATATTTGCATTGCCAGATATAAAATCAGAAGAACATCTGACTGTTTTGGCAAAAATTAACCAATGGTCTCACTTCCACACAACAGACAACATGAATTTGTCTTCTGGTGACTATGTATGAAACCACAATAGTGATATAGGGGTATAGGGAAGTTACATTTATTTAAAATGTGTAATTTTCCCAGAACACATGCACTACCACACTGAAAAGGTGAGGAGAGATTAACTCTCCACATATGCCTAGTAGCTGTCCCCTTTATCTCTCTAACCCCTCGTCTGTAAATCAGGGTGGTCTGCCCCTTTGTCACAGGTGTTAGAGGGTCCACATGAGTCAGTCACAGATTGTCCTCCTGTCCAGAACTAGCAGTAGCTCATTTTATTCCAGGTTAGTGATTTGCATAGCCGTGGAACAATTTCAGAGTGTTGGTTGTGCGAGAACTGGGTATTAGATGCAAAGGTGTGTAATTAACCTCTGTCAGCTCTGCAGAAGCACCTGTTTGGCATTATGTATCAGTGACATGATAATTACATCTGTTATAGAAACTGTGCTACTGGATGTCGGCGTGTACGTTTTTGTGTGCACTTCTGTGGCATGTTATAACAATCTTCAGCTTTCAGAGAGAGATAGAGAGAGAGAGAGAGAGAGAGAGAGAGAGAGAGAGAGAGAGAGAGAGAGCTTTCCAGCTCAGTGACCACTGCCTTACTGTGCTTACTGCGCTAACATTGGGAGAACTATTCATCCTCAGTTTAGCTGGTGTAACGATTTGAACAGGTTGATTCAACCACATGCGTACAGATGTGATCAATAATGGTCAAAGGCAAAGGCAGGAGGGAGTCACTGGGGGTTGGGCAAAGTGGATGATTATCCAGAGTGTGTACTGCTCTCTGGCAGTAGGGGACAACTGTATTAAATGGTAAGGTAGGGTAATCTTTATCCAATTAGGGTGACATAAATCCTGTTGCTTTTATCACACTCTTCAAACTCAAATGAGTTCTGTATATTTTCCTCTTTTTCCGTAGGAGGGTGTTTTTTTAACCCATTCCTGCATTATCAATAATTCTGCAATACGTCAGGAGGTCATGACCAAGCAGGTTGTGTGTGTGTGTGTGTGTGTGTGTGTGTGTGTTTGTGTTTGTGTTTGTGTGTGTGTGTGTGTGTGTGTGTGTGTGTGTGTGTGTGTGTGGCGCGTGGCGCTACCTTTCTAAATCCAATCTGGCTAACTGGTAACCTGAAGTGTCAGTGCTTCCCACAGACCTGAGTACACGCAGGGCAGTCAGGTCAGGTAGGTTGCCAGTACTACACCTGTCCCATACGGAGTTAAAGCAGAGGTAGACCATGGCTTGTAAGGATCTGGCCATAGATCCTCACGGTTTTCCCCAGAAAGTTCAATACAACTCAGCCGGACACGAAGGAAAAATGCTGTTCTTTGTTTATTACAAGGATGACACTATCACAAGGCATAGGGTGGACATGGACATGGTCTGCAGTATCATAGGAAATAATAGACTTACGGTCCTTTTCTGGATAGATACTGTAGCATTTACACGCACACGCTGCAAGTGGTATCAGAAGCATAACACCCTAGGCAACAACCTGTGACGTCATCAGGGGGCGATCATTACAGGCTCCTCCAAATGCTACTGGAAGAAGTGTGACAGTCCAAAGTGTGTCTGTTAGCAGGTTCTCCTTCCACCTACACCACAGCCAACCCACCCCTCCCTCTGGGGACAGAGTGAGCTTGGCTCTTTGACCCTTGACCCCTGACCCCCGCTGTCTTTAAAGGGAAGATGAAGGAGTGTGAGGTTTCCCGTCGTGATCAAAGTCACCTAGACACACCCCACTATCATACCCCAGTAGCCTCAGGGCCTACCTAGGAAGCAGGGGGAAACGAAGGGCAGTTGATGTCTGTGCAACATTAAGCATTTTTTTCCGCCTTTTGAATGTATATGAATTGTCACAAGATGGACTCATCGAGGGGTTTCGTGTTTCCTCTGTGTGACACGCGGTGAACTGATGATCCATTATTCAGGCTTGCCTCCTCTCTGTATATGACTCGACTCACTTCTGGTAAAAAGCCTTCTCTTTAACTTAACTGTGTGTGTGTGTGTGTGTGTGTGTAGGCTCCTGTGAAAAGCTTCCATATTTAAAGGCACACTTGGGCTATAAAATGGGGACAAGCTCACTTCACTGGGAATCAATGCAGAGGTTCAGACATAAGGAGGTTGCCATAGCCCTGGTGCAGGTTTTTACTCTTGTGGTGGTGGACATTTTCACCCAGAACAACTGCCTCACACATGTCAAGAGCTTGGCCCTGTGCTTTTGCATTTATACATAAGCACTTTCGGTCTTTAAGGTGCACACTGAAATATTTAACGCCCTTTTTCATTTTTTAATAGTTAAATGTGCTGTTGTATAAGGCATTGACATTGTATTGCTATTAGCACAAGTGCCCTTGTTTTATTCCAGCATTTTTTGTACTGACGTTTCCATTTCATAAAGTTTATTTAATCAGGTCATATAGCGATAAAGTGTTTGTTGCAACTGTGTTTTTTATTTTGTGTGTGTTTCTGTGTGTGTGTGTGTGTGTGTGTGTGTGTGTGTGTGTGTGTGTGTGCATGCCTGTGTGTGTGTGTGTGTGTGCGCGCGCGTGCCTGTGTGTGTATGTGTGTGTGTGTTAGTATATGTGTACGTATGTGTCTGGCACCCCTGTTCCACTCCCCAAAAACCCCACACTCGGTCTGCTAGTCTCTTTTATCCACAGTGTGTATAAAGCCACTGTCATGCTTTTGCCCGAATCCGACGCAGAATCGTACATGCCACACCACCCTAATGTCCCTGAGACTCCATGACTAGCACAGGCTCCTCTGCGGCCACACTCACATGGGGGTTGTCCCAGCTAAGCACTCTAATTCTATTACGGAGGCCCCATCTCGGCTGAGCTGAACAGGTTACTTTGATGAGAATAATGAAGAGTGTTGGTGGTCCCACAGCCACAGCTGCAGTAGTGAGGCTAGGCCTGCCCTGCTTCAGTGCTGGTTTCCCCCATCACTGTCATTTGAGAGGAATAATGAAATTAGGATGCGTTTGCTCCTAGTATAAACATGTCTATGGAGGTATTGTGCATTGTTTGTAATGCTTTGTGATCAACTATATGAATTGAATTACAGTGTAGTGCTGAATATGATAGATCCCAGAGCTGTTTCTTACACAGACTGAAGTCCACTTTGCATTTCATCAATTATGTTAAACTAGGCCAGGATATGGCAGCTTCTGGCCTTTCATCAAGTTCTGACATCAGTGGCATCATTTTTATGCAAAGTATGAAGACACGGTGATGTGTACATGACATATCTGTCAATGATGGATGTCTCAGGGAGTTTTCAGAGATAACTAGACTGCATTCCCGCAGAAAATGCAAAAAGTGTGCTTGCAAATATGCGTGCCAACATTCCGCCATTCATTTTCAATGGGCCAAGAAGTTGCAGAAAAACGACAATAACGGACGAACGACAAGAGGTACGGTATACCGAAATGTAGGCGGTCATGTCCAAACCGGGCCGGTCGTTTTAGAGTTGGAACGGTGTCTCTATCTCCAAAGCCTGAGGACTAGTAGCGTCTTCAAGATCTGGTTCAGGAGAAGAAGAATAATAAACGGGGAGATAACAATAAGTGTGCTCTGCAAGCACACTTAATTATATGCATGTGGTTACATCCACCTGTAGTGAGTGATGACAGTGGTTACTTGAGTATTCATTGTCTCGATTCTCGGTTTGATGAGTGCGCTTTGGTCGTGAAATACTTGTCTTTGACAAGTATTCGCCCAGTTTATTCTGTTCCTCTGTTAATGTGAACAAAGGGACTATATCAGTCCATTAATTAGCCTATTTGTGTTAATCTGTTTTGTGTGTTCATACGGTACAACCCACTTATTCAGTTATAGAGAATCAATTAACTGGTCATTGAGTCGCACACAGAAGTCTCTGGTGTGATGTTTTTGAGAGATGTTTAGCTGATCACTCATCTGGGTTAAATGATCATCTCACAGAAGCAGTTATGGAACAGAGAATGGCTGCTCTGAACACACCACAGTGCTCATCAGTGCTTGGATGACAATGTAATGTGTTCATAACAAAAAGTCTGACAGAATTATGTACTGTATGTACGCAATCTGTGACTATGGCACTAGTCACTAGTCAGGTGTTTTTTTAAATTAACATTTTAAATAAATAACTCCCTCCTCTGTCGCTGCAGGTAGTATTGATTCCCCAAAAGAGTAACGGTGCTTGTCTAAAATGACAATTATGATCACTCCCCTAGTAAATGACATGCTGTTTCAAAGCTATTGATCTGGCAGATTAGATACAATATCGTGAAATGAGATAACATCTGTCTTGGGGCTTCAGGTAAGCCTTGTTTGAGGTGCCGCATCAGATTACTCTGGCTGATGCACGCACCGTGTGTCCAGCCCCCTCTCCCCCACCACCACCACACCTCCTCCTCCTCCTCCTCCTCCTCCACCTCCCCCTCCACCTCCCCCTCCACCTCCTCCCACGTCTCCCACCCAAAGCCCCTGATGCACGCACCGTGTGTCCATCCCCCACCACCACCACCTCCTCCTCCTCCACCATCCCCCCCCCCAGCTCCCCCTCCACCTCCTCCCACGTCTCCCACCCAAAGCTCCATATGAGCCTGTCTGAGAGCTCAGGCCTTGGCTCGGAGCAGAGAGATATGCTGGGCGCTGCCTGTCTCCCCTCTGCCATCTGTGCTCTACTCCCTGCATCATGTAACTTCACTCACACTCAGTTGTCTCGTACAGGGAGATAGTGTAGTAGTCTCATTCATAGATACTGTACACACGTGCACGCACACACACATAGACGTATATCTACTTTTTTATACCTGTAAATACAGGTAGTATAATAAGGGATACATGTATTTGTCGTGCAGTATTTTTAATAAAATTAGATAGCTTATAAGTGCTTAAGCAGTGACAAATTGATTCAAACTTGCTGATGAATGCAGGAATGAATGTAAAGTATGTCCGAATCTGTATGAAGTCAAGTGTTCTTACAGCAGTTTCCGTGCTGTCGTATTTCTCCTTGCAGTAGCTGTTTCTGTTATTTTCTTTACAATCACACACTTAATATTTCCAGTAAAATGTTGAAAAATGAGGATTAGGAGTGTTACAGTCACCTATCAATTACTATGTAGCTGGTTAATTTACCCCATAGGGGGACGTCATTTTGCCAGTGAAAGGCACAGTCACAACTCAGCTAAAAATACTTGTAATTAGCGAAAGAATAACAATGTCAGATAATTAGATGCATTAGCTAGTTATTAAGAGACCCAGTCCTGCACTATCAGACCTGAACATCAAAACTTTGTTTTTTCTGTCACATGTTATAGAACAGCTTTGTTGTTGATTGATTGTGGAAAAGTCAGTTTCTGTTGTACTTTTGTACTTGTACTTTTCAAGTGACCTGCAGTTGATATTCTCCAGATGATGTCCACGTATATGTTCTTGTAGTAGCTACAACAAAGGTTTTTTTCATTCTTGGCTGTGAGTTGTGTAGACACCATCCAACAAAGAATAACAGCTAAACCAGAGACACTTTGGTTTGTGCAAAGATTACAAGTGACAGTGGAAATTAATTTCCTCTGAACAACAACAAACATCTGAACAAGATGTTGTTGTGTTTTTTTGTGCTGCCTCATGTACATTTCCTGCACACAACACATAAGGATAAGTTTCTACGAACTAAAATTGAACCATGTTTTTATATATTGCCCAATCACACAGAAATATCTGTTTATCACATTTACAGTTGGCCAGATGCTGACTTTTAGCGGCGGCAGATTAGTTGCTTCTGTTTTTGTTGTGTGAGCAGATGGCTGCAGAGGAGAATGAGATATCAGCTTCCCCAGGCCTGACAGACGCATGTATCTCTGTGCTGTGGATTAGAACAGGAGAGGCAGGCGAGGGGGACAGGCAAGGATAAGAGGAAGAGAGAGAGGAGAGAGGAGAGAGTAAGTGAGGGAGGAGAGAGAGTAAGTGGGTTGGGTGACTAAATCTTGAGCGGGAGCCATGCACCATATTTTCTAGTCTGCATCCCCACAGTCCTTGTGGGCCTTTGGGGCATCTCAGTTACAGCCTCAACGCACCTCCACCTGCTCAGGTAAGAGTGATGATGACGATAATGAGGTAAACCACTGCTAAACACAGCGACAGGAAGTGTGTCCGTCAGGAAAGAGGAAAGAGGGAAGAGGGCCTTGAATTGGGCGTAATTGCATTGGCTTGCTTTGGCTCACGGATGGCTCACAGATGGAGCATTCTTCATGAGACCACCAGCAGTGAATAATGTGAGAGTGGCTTTCTGAAAGGCTGTGCCATACTGCGTGAGAGCATCTGTCTTTTTCCCCCACCTGTACATCCACTACTCTCCTATACTCAGCTGTGGAGCAACCAGTGGATCCTAACCCTTTTAAGGTTGTTAAAGCGCCATCTGAAGCACACAAACCAAGAAAGAAGAAGCACATTTTTGTAGTTATACGCCTAATGTAATCCTGACAGTACAGTACACCGATATTTCACCTACATTAGTTGTAAAATTTGACTAGTTTTTAAAAAAAAATACAAGGTACTCAGGGTTCAGATACACAGCCTTTGTCTTCTTGGTATTGCTGGCACAATGATATGTGGTATCCCCAGTAAAGCAGAGATCCAGAACATTCAGAAATTGTGGCCCTGACGTAGTAAGCCATGTTTTTCTTCCCCAACTTCACTGCTTATTCGAGAGGATAATGCCATCTATCACCAGTCACAGATACTAAGCAGCCATAATGGCATAGTACTTATGAGTCATTTGTTTTTGCAAACAGCACGTTCAGTACAGTCCTTAATCCCCTGTCTGATTAAGTGCTTCAGTCTTATTAAGTGTTAGATTCATATGGGGCTCATATCATAAATGTCAACGGTGTGACAGTATGAAATGAGCTAAGTAAAAACATCACGTAAAATTTCACAAACACCATTGTGCTACAATACGCTTTGATAAAACACACACAAGTAGTGCCCAGTTTTTTAGACTCTCTATTGGTGTTTAAATTTATATGGCATACTAATGGGCTGAAGTTTATTATATTGTTATATTACTGTGCCATGCTAAGTGGGTGGCCAGTTATTCTGCTTTTTAATGATCATTTCTTTTAATTGGCAAAAGTGAGTGCCCTTTGCTGTTATCTGCTTAATGTAATATGTTTACAAATTGCAATTTAGGCAAATAGTCTAATGACCTGGCACTGATGCATTTCCATAAACACATTTTCACAAAATCCTTGTTGCTATGAAGGACAGTTTGGTATGGAATCATCCTTATGGTGTAATTATCTATATCATAATAATATCTTTGTGTCTTTGTAAAACTTATAGGCCATATTGATAGCTCCCCAGTCCTTACACACCTTTATTACATAGCCTAATGAAACTTAAAGGTAGAGTAGGAGATGTTTTCCTGGAGCACTTTTTACTATATTGCTTAAAATAACACAAAAATAAAACATGTTAGCCACCTGTGGGAGGGACAGGACTAAAAACACGTCATCCAATCATTTTAAGCGCCCCACTCAAAATGATTGAAAGGTGTTATGTCTATCAAATTTAACTGCTATTTGTCCCTCCCCCCTCCCCTGTGCACAAGTCTGGAGGTGTGACTTCAGGGCGGGAAGTCTGAAGAAAGGGGTTTGGACTTTTCAGTTGTGTACTTTGTACACAATGTACTGTAGCTTGCTCGAACAGTTTTTCCAGGATCTCCTGCCCTGCCTTTAACACAATGCACCACACTGGCATAGGCTTGCTTGCCCTCTATTATTGTTACAGCATTGTCCATTCTGACCAAATCACATTAAACCAAATTGTGCAACATTTCCATTGTTATTAAAATTGCCTTATCAGGTCCTTCTCATTTGGTAGTATTGTAAATGTGATGAGTTGCATAGGAAATGATTCACAAATTACCATTTCTATCTGAATGGGGGACTGGTGATTGCTGTAATTCGTGAAATTAAGTCGTAAAATTAATTGCTCCTTAAAATAAAAACATGTTGTGTGTGTGTGTGTGTGCGTGTGCATGTGCATCTTTGTGTGTCTAGCCTTGCTGTTAGCGAAGTTCTGATAAGGTTTGTGTGTCTTTACAGTGGGGATTAATTAACTGATCATCTGATCTGCGGAAAAGGGATTTTAAAAGGGCATCCATCACCCATGTCCACATTGCAGGGTCACACAGCTTTCTTAACCAACTTGTATGGTCTCCACTCACCCTCTGGGCACCCCTCCTCAGTAATGACCGTCCTCAGTGTGGAGAGCATGTTAACCACTTCAGCCTTAGCAAGGCAGCAGTGAATGTGCTACATTTTAACCAATTTTGACATTCTAACATATTGATTTGTTTATTACCTTTATTTTTCTTTGTCTCACTCTGGACTGTAAGCTACATTTGGGGAGACGGGGGGCGGGGGGCAATCTGTGGGACAGATTTAAGCAAGCACAGGCAGGGTAAGTGTCTTCTCAACCGACAGAGCCAATCAGAACTCCCTTGTCTCACTGCCTGTGGTTCATCTGGCTTCTGTGTCTCCTATGGTCGTATGGCTGTTATTTATTTAATGTTTACGGAAACCTTAGCTCTGTATTACACACAGCCGCTGAAGCATTAGGTGAAAATGTCTTAGTTTATGTTTTATTGCCAACCTTGGTGTATATGCTCCTACTACTTGTCTTAGTTATTTGGGGTCATATTTAAGCTCCAGAGATTGTGTGAATATATTAGTGTTATGGACTTAAACTAAGGTGAATGATACACACAGGTCTCCTTTTTTCAGTGTGCGAGCCAATCTCCCTTTACTTGAATGATACACACAGAAAACAGACATTTGTACCCACAGGGGGGGGGGAGGACGTAGTGACAGTTAAAGTCAAATGGGAGTCGTCCGTAAACTGAAGAGCATGCAACACTTTATTTTCCTCCTCTCCACTGATTACCTGTCGGCGTTGCGTTCCATCAGTATCAGTGGGAATGGGATGCCTCTGCACTACACAGGCTACAGGCCTGTCTCCACATAGTCATTGGTGAAGGGCAATGGCAATGCTTGTGTGTATTTCCGAGGGGCAAGGCAGAATGCTCCATTAAGGTACGCTGAGCAGGAGTGCTATAAATGTGGTGTGGCTTCAGCAGTTTCTAAATCAGTCACTCCTCTCTGTTGAATTAAAACACGGGCCTATGAGGCACTATTTCTGGTTCTGTCTTCCCGAAATATTTGTGGGAAACACAAATGTGTGAGTGTGTGTGTGTGTGTGTGTGTGTGTGTGTGTGAGAGAGAGAGAGAGAGAGAGAGAGAGAGACATAGATATATGGATATACTTGTTGATACTCTTGTACCTGCCCTACATACAGTACCTGTACTTGTTGATGGGATTGCTCGTTTACTATATAACTTTATCATCTAATACAGTAAACCCAAAGTAATATAGGTACAGGACAGTCATCAAACAGAACTGTGTAGATTGTGGAGCGGAGGATGTGTGGAGTTAAAAGCTCAAAAAGGAGCGTAGAGAAGAAAAAGGGAAGGAAGGCTGACACCCTTTGAAGAGTTGAAATGCTCCATTTAGTTCCTCTCTCTATTTGGAGAATGTGTTCCACTGTGTGCTGCCCTATATATCACAGTGGCCTGAGAGAGAGAGAGAGAGAGAGAGAGGGAGAGAGAGAGAGAGAGAGAGAGGGAGAGAGAGAGAGAGAGAGAGAGAGAGGGAGAGAGAGAGAGAGAGAGGGAGAGAGAGAGAGAGAGAGAGAGAGAGAGAGAGAGAGAGAGCGAGGGAGAGAGAGAGAGAGAGAGAGAGAGGGAGAGGGAGAGAGAGGGAGAGAGAGAGAGAGAGAGAGAGGGAGAGAGAGAGAGAGAGAGGGAGAGAGAGAGAGAAACAGAAAGATACTCCATAATGAAATTGAGGTTGGTGTGTGTGGGTATTATAATGTCTAATCCTGGGATCCTGGTGACTTATAGACATTTTCAGAAGTAAAGTTTCACACATCTGACAGAGAAAAAAAAAAACCTCCTTCTCTCTCTCTCTCTCTCACACACACACACACACACACACACACACACACACACACACACACACACACACACACACACAGAGAACTGATGTGGAAAAAAGAAAGCAAGCTAATGATTGAATCTCAATAATGTTAATGGTTGGACGGCATTCTGGGAAATGAGCCACTGATAATGGTGTAAGGCCTGAAGAGTTTGCACCGCCCACAGTTTACAGAAATATTTCCTGAGATTATTACAACATTTGTACGATCTCTGGAAATGCAGTTTTTAACCCACTTTTAATATTTGCCTCCTGAACTGACTACAGACATGGCAGGAACATAGACAGAGCTGTGGTTCAGTCTTCCCTGGGGTTTGCTGATCACGGTTCCAAATGTCTCACATTTGCTGCCAGACTGCATCCTCTGTGTGCTGTGGCGAAGTGAACTCATCCATGCTTTTACTAGCAGTTGGCAAACAGCTCGCATGGATCACTACAGCAGGCAGGCAAAGGCCTGTTTGACTCTTGTAACTGTCTGCTTTTAACACACAGGCCTTTTAACTGTCTGCTTTTAACACAGGCCTTTTACGGCGCCCGTCTGTAGAGTCAGTTGTAGTAGTAAAGCAGTAACGGAGAAGCCGTAAAGCGACCTTGGGTTCCATGAAAGGCGCTATATAAATCTTAGTTATTATTATTATTATTATTATTATTATTATGTAGCACCACTGATGGTAGGATGTTTCGGTCCTCTCCTCTTCTCCCTCGTGACGAAACTCAGACTGTGGAGCACATGCACAGAGTTGTATTGCTGAGGATTTTTGAAAGCCCTAAAATGGTTTACACCAAGTATTACAAGGACTGTGTGTATCTCAGCACATGCAGTCAAACATAGTGAGGAATTATTTCATTTCATGTACGTGGTGCTAAAGACTATTTCTGATTGAGGTATGGGCAGGGAACAAAGGTGCCAATCCTAGGTTCAGAAAGTAAAAATCCTGCCACGTTTTCCTTCTAACAAAAGTGGCTTCACTGAGTAGCTGATCTACCTATCTTGACTGCTCATTATGATCATCAGATTCAGCGCTGGTAGGATCAAATTTGTGGCAGGATTTTTACTTTCTGAACCCAGGATTGTCACCTCTGGCAGGGAAATCCCTAGACTTTAAGTCTTTTTCAAAAGCGATGTGTGTGCATTATGTCTTCGGTCTGTCATCTTCCTGTCAGTGTAGACAGGAACTGGTGGCTGGTGTTACTGAGGGCTCCGGTTAAACAGTGATTATCACCACTTTTGGACATGTTTGACCAGGATTTTATTCCCATATGTTGTAATTCCTGGTAATCTCTGTTGCTATGGATAGAAGGGTGTGCCCTGCCATTGTGGCAGGGTCCATGAAAGAGGGGGAGACCGCCAAAGGTTTTTGCTGAATAACTCAATGACCCTTTCACTCAACAAAATCATATTTTTGTGATATGTCACTGGTATGGAGTAGCATCGACCCAACCCATACCTATTATTTGTAGCATAGTGCCACTTAGTGAAATGGGTAAATGCAAAAAGTAAAATCAAAATTATTTCACCTTATAGTCAGTGGAACCTCTTGCAGGAAAATCACCTGTCCATGGCCACTTCCAACGATGAAAATGTCAAAATACAAAAACAAAATCAACTTGCTATGCAGGATAGTCAAAACTCAGTACCACGCAGTGGTCATACCTCTGCACCGCTTTGTGGTACGTCTACTTTCACTTTTGTCCTCCCATTCATGTCTCTTTCTCTGTAATGCATTTTAGTATACACAGTGCATGAGGATACCTGATTGCTCCATGGGTAACATAGCCACCTCTCACAGCAGCATATGCACCCATAATCCACTTGTACCAGATATTACTTCAGGACAAGAGGCTCTTGTCCCTGTGGAGGGGCCATGTGAGGAAGTGAACGCTAAGTAAGTGTCGCTTTAATGCTTTAACGCTGACTACTTCCCATTCGAAATACTTCAGCGCAGTCAACGAGAATGATCCCGCTATAATCAAAACGATCGAGTCTGTCATGCCCTTGCACTATGTCCTCATTCATTTTTTAACATCCTGTCATTATGGCCTAATTGCCTGTTAAAACATGAGCTCAATCTTGGGGTGACAGTGTGAGTCAATATTCAGATGAAGGGGAGGTAGTTGGTATTCAGTATAAAATGCTCTCTGTGTGTGCATTAATTCATCTCATCTTATGAAATTTCAAGGTCCATTTGCAAAGTTATAACAACCTGCCAGTGCTGAAATGATCATATAAATGCGTGGATTTGCTGGCAATATTTGTGCTATCAAACCAAACCCATTCTGATGTCAGATAGCATCAGATGATATAAACTGAATATGATATAGTATGATCAGATGGTATAAATAGAGTTATAAGAGTCTGCTGTTTTCAGCTGTCTGTGGTACATGTGCCTTGAGCCCTAGACCTGCTGTTTCTTAAAGTTTTTTAGACCGAGGACCACATCGCCATCTTAAAAAGAAAAGCCTTGGAGGTGCTGTGGCACAGTGTGTAGAGCACCCGTGCCATGAATGGGCAAATGCCCATGGGGACCCAGGTTCAAATCCAACCTGAGTCAAATCAGTCTGAGTCTTCAATGTCCCATTACAAAAAAAAAAACTCAAGGACCTCTCTCACCCATCTGAGGCTAAATGCATAAAGTGGTGCATCATCCCAGCCCTGACTAAGGAAAGGCATGAAGATGGTAGACTCTACATGCTGTTTAAACACACTGTGGATAGCATAGGTAGCTTAAGAAACATGAAAAAATACTCTTTTAACACAACTGCTCGTGGACCACTTGGGATTTCTTGCGGACCACCAGTGGTCCACAGACCACACTTTGAGAACCACTGCCTAAAGACTCCACTGGGCTCCAACAATCCTCCTACACATACATTTAGCGTCGTGCTTTCCTAATGTAGCCTACTGTAGAATTTCATAAATATTCATTGATCACGTGGACAAACCCAGATGTACGATAACTAGGCCATATGTGCATAATTGAAGCATTCATTAAATTTGAATAACGTGTTTTCAGAGTGAAGTCCTTGCCCGTCGCCTTTGTGCGTTGTTCTTGTGTCGCTGTGGTTCCTGGTGAATTGCACCTAAAAAAAAACAATTGTTGTTTTAAAGTCTTCTGGCTGGCATGCCACTGGCTCCATAGAATAAGGCATATGAGGGGAACGGAACCCGCAGTGGTGTGTATGGACCCTGACGCTAATTAAGATAGTCTCTGTGCTGTCTCCTCGTGTTCATCTCCTCTCCGTCCCACAAGCTCTTCATCTATTGTCCGATTGCTGTGCTGGAGACTACTTGGCTTTGTGCTGAGAGTAGAAAGGGTCAGTCAGCCTGCAGGAAGTGAACTGAAGGAGCCCACGGAGATTAATGTAAATTAGCGAGCCACCAACATGGCAACGAGCTGCCACTTTTGTCCCATCTACCTCGAGATTGGAAATGGCTGACTAGAAATTATTGCACAGCAGCAGCGCTGCCAACCAGTGAGTTAGCATGAGCAAATAAAAAGCAGCATCTCTTGCTCTCTTTCTCTCTCTTTCTTTCTCTCTCTCTGTCTCTCTCTCTTCTCTCTCTCTTACTCTCTCTTTCTCTCTTACTTTCTCTCTCCATCTCTCTCTCCTCTTCCTCTTTCTTACTCTCTCTGCTCTCTTTCTTTTTTTCACTCTCCTTTCTCTCTCTCTCTGTCTTTCTCTCTCTCTCTCTCCCTCCCTCTCTCCCGCTGTACAGCTAATGGTTTGTTTGCCCTGCTACTACATCACACTCAGTGCTGCATTAGTTATGAATTGTAAACACAGCTTTGATCCCACGGTTCAGCTCTCGCATGTTGAGCTTCTCGCATTCCTTTCATTTCCTAAAATAATTAACTGTGGTAACACATCTTCGTTCGTTCTCCCAACACCACTATGATTGCTTGGACTCTTATTGTGCCCCACTTTGGGGTATTTGCCAAGAAACACGTGTGTGTGTGTGTGTGTGTGTGTGTGTGTGTGTGTGTGTGGGAGGGGGGGGCGGTGTTGGTTTTCTTGATTTCTGTTATTGTAGGTGAGTATCAGTAATCTACCATCCTGATCAAAATGCAACTCAGAGCCAGCCCAGATGCTCAGGCAAAAGGCGTTGACCTGGTATTAGTTTTTATATGTTTTGGTGTTTATTTTTAATCTGTTTTTCTCCCAGTGAATTACGGCAACTCGGAAGCTAAATTTCGGCTTGAAGTTCATCTAGTCCAACTATAAACAAACATGTAATTATTACATTGAATTGAAAGTGATTTCTGGCTGGTCTCGAAATGCAAGTGGGCAGAGCATCATGAATAGGCCATAATTCCTAACAGGATGCCCTTTTACTGCTCAGCATCTGCACCGTAAACATGCCTTTGCCTGTCCCATAAAGAGATACCCACACACCCCGCAGCGCCATGGAGTAAGGCAAACAGGGAAGCCAACTCTGAACCATCGGGTACTCATCGCCCCCCTACATCTGTTATGTCACGTCACTCACCCCCCTACCTACCTACCTACACCCCCCCCCCCCTCACACACACACACACACACACACACACACACACACACACACCCACACACACCCTCCAGGAGTCAATCAGAGAGCCTTCCCCACAGAGGTGGAGGATGCAGCTGTGGGCAGGGGGTGGGGGGTGGGGGGTCGTGTTCAATGCTTTGGGCTCATCAGGAAGAAGCAGTTTCGAGAGGTGCAGCACCCCCAGGGAAGGTCACCCCACCCACTGGTAGGGGGGTGGGATGGAGGGGGGGAAGGGGGGCAGAGAGCGCTCCAGGCCCACGTCCTCGACTAATCAGAGAGCAACGGGGATTTCAATGCCTCCCTCCCGGCGTCCCTGTTGGGTGGTTCACCATGATTCATCATAACTCTCTCTGATTTCCCTCTCAATCAGTCCATCACAGCTCTTTGTCGACTTTCTGCCAACTTCATCTGAGTGATAAGAGGGGCGTCTTGCTTGAGCTGATTGGTGTGAGATTGCGTGTTTTGTTTATAGTGTTGATTGAGCATTTCTGAACTTTCTCAACTGTCATACAGAAGTTTTTTTCAACTGTCTATCATTATTACAATGTTTATGTGACTCTGTAGTATTCTTCATTTCACTTTGGTTTGGAAGACATCTTAGTGATTAGAGAGGTGTTACAAATGTCATGCAAATACAGGATTTGCCAATATATAAATATGGGTCACATTTTAAATCAAAGAAATATAGGGACACTGTCAATGATTGAAATGTGTGGCACACAGCTCTGGCTGTAAATCCCAAATACAGGCCAGAGCTTACGCTTACTAAATAATTACTTTACATAACATTACATTACTCTTAGCAGACACTTTCACCTAAAGCAACTTACAAAAAAGAGGACCATTCAGAATTCCATTCTGCCACCACAACTGCGCTGTGGTAGGGAGCCACACACATCAATAAATTTGATTCCAGAGTGGTGTCCAAAGAAATTAACCTATGTACCAAAAACTCCCTAATGTCAGCTTTTCAACAAATATATTTGTTACTCTCTATTGTTTTTAGACTCCAAGATATAAGCATTTAAAATGTATCCTGCATCACATACTGTGTTCGTGAACAGTTAGTGGTACTAACACTACAGGATAGTGCTAAATAGATCTAATTCAGCATTCAACACAAGTGTTTAGGATATTATTGTTGTGTTGAAGGGATATATGGATGTACATACATATGGATGTATGACCCTGCATTTTCAATACACAAAATAAATATTGTTATTGTGATACATACAAACAAATGAGCTGCTTAACATACAAACT
>CM059280.1:5223268-5238268 GCA_030347295.1 Setipinna tenuifilis | reverse complement strand
CTTGGAATGTTGCCATTATCGGCTGTTGCTGGAGGTCATTCACAACATTAACGCAGGCAGAAAGAGAGAGAGTAGATGTACTGTATGTACTGACTCTGGCCTGAGTTTTGGCCTATCATCCCAACCACTATGCTTAAATTAGATACCTCTCCCTGTGTTGGACAAGACAGTGCTTTTCACAACACCAGGACTACATTACACCAAGAAGCACCAAGAGCACCAAGAAGCACACGAGAGAGAAAAACAGAGAGAGAGAGAGAGAGAGACTGAAACAGAAAGAGAGACAGATAGACAGACAGAAATAGAGAGAGAGAGAGAAGTGTAATGAATAATTTTCGATGTCATCCAGGAAGACCATTTCTCCTCTTCAGTGTTGCTGAGCTCCCTTCTTCTATAGCTGGAAAATTGTCTGAGGAATGAAAGATCTCAGCCAGAAGAAAGAAAACAAAAGAGCCACCTGCAAAAGGATGCGGTGACAGGAGGTGGCCTTTATCAGAGATGTAATGAATGTGCTGTGCACTCCTAAGGCCTCCCCCACAAACCCCATTGTGACTGTACTCTAGACCTGATCAATCACCGATGGGAAGCTGCACTGTGTATTTTACAAACACAAACACAAACACAGACACAGACACACTCACCCACACTTTACTGATTACAATCAGGTCGCATTGTAAAGGTTTGTTAGACCAAGGGCTTTCATATAGCCCAAGGCTTTTGTTGTGATCAGGTTTTGTTGGTCTTTGTACGATTAAATGCTCCCGAACACTTTCCTGTTATCAATTTGTTTGGAGAAAGCCTCTCCTCTTCATGGGAGCTCTCCTCCAAGATTTCCTCAGAGAATCCATGAAACCTAGAGCTTGTTTAACTAGAAGAAACATTATCAGTTTAATCCACATGCAGTCCGTTCAAAAAGCCATCTGGTCTTTTTTTATTTGCAGAGCCAGAGACCTACCCTAAAATAAGGCATTGCCCAGCAAGTGTCCTGACAGACAGCAAAATTGATCTTAGATTTTTTTTTCATACATTTGCTCTTTCGTTAATATTAGACGTGCTGCAAATCTACTTTGATTAAAAGACTGTGTGTTCACGAACTGCACGTTAAGTGCTCTTACATGCATTTGAAATTCCCACATGCTTCATATGTATGCTAATCAAGCTAATCACTTAGTCTCGCGTTCATTAAAAGAAGAATATATGATCAGACTGTATTTCATGGCATCAGCAGCAAAAGGTTTAGTAATGGAATGGAAGTTCAGTGCAGTGCAGAACACCACATGCAGAGGAGTTACTCACATAAGTATATATGGGTCACTCCAGCTCCTAGTTTTTTATGTATCATGCATCATTTCAGCGACTCCCTGGAGGTCACAGAAATGCATTTGTGTTGTTGTGAAAAACCCCCCACATGCAAAACCTTTCCCCTTGTTACTATGTCAACATATGCCCTATCGAGTCCGAGTTCCAACTCCTCTCTCTCTCTCTCTCTCTCTCTCTCTCTCTCTCTCTCTCTCGTTCTGTCTCCACACTGCTGCATTTGATTTCCTGATTGGGCTCAGCATGCCTGCTGTACAGGGCTACCAACACAAGCGCTGAAATGAGCGAAAAGCCAAATGGCTAAACAGTAAGTGTTTTCTGGGGGTGCAATTAGTGAGGTGTTATTTGAATGAGCGCGTAATGGAGGTGGAGTGCCTAAAGCAGACTTTTGGAAAACCTCCAGCCGTGTCATTTTAGACATTTTAGGCTTGAAGTACCTGCCTGCACTAATGAAGTCAAAACACTGAATAGTGGGATGAAAGACGTCATCGACACAGGAAAGTTACTAAAAAAAAACCTCTTGAAAATGGCACCAGAAAGTCCCAGTTTGGGTGTTTGTGTTGTACCCTTCCACCCCTCTGTCTCTCTTGCCAGCCCCGTCTCTATGCATAATGAGCTGGAATGCTCTGGCATTTGTCTGCCCTGAAGCCCAAAGTCCCTCAGGAAGTGCAGTCTATTTATTTCCTCCCCCACAGCCGAGTGCAGCCACAATACATAGACATTGCTGAAACATGGCGTGCAGTAGCGGTTTTAGGCACGGGCAAACAGGGCAGCCAGCCGGGGCACCATTTCGAGGGGGGGGGGGGGGTGCCACGAGCACTTCAGGAAGGTGCCGCTTGTCTGTCTGTCTGCCTCAGGGCGGGGTAGGGGGTTGCTGAGTCTCTTGGGAATAAAACACTGTAGAACTGCCACTGATGGTGTGCATGTTAGTACAGGATCTTATGCCACAAAAAGGACTCTTGCACTCTAGCTACTCTTGCACTAGTGTGGCTCAGTCTTAGCAAAGCTGAGACTGAGCTAAGCTAAGCTAAAAAAGAGTGATGTACAGTACATGTGAGAACTGAATTAGACTGGAAGCACTAGTGTGGTTCAGTCTTAGCAAAGCTAAGGTCATGCAGTGGTGGTACTGTGATGTGTTGCTATGGTCATGACCCTCTTCAGACAGGGTGCCCACATCAATGACCCGACCCGCAGTCCCAGCCTGACGTGCCTGACCGAGACCCGGTCTCAGTGTTTCAGTGTTTCATAGCCACTAATGAAGAGGCGAAGCGTGAGGCTGGAGGCTGGAGGCTTGAGTAGCGTGGCTCCCCCTCTGGGCTCCTCTAGGCTCTTGCCCCCCTCTAAAGGCATGTCATTACACAGCCATTATCATTAAAGCTCCAGCACACACACACGGGCTCCGGAGATTGCCACGCTTTTCCAGGTCATCTTGTCTCTGTAATGTTTCTGCACACCGAACACACACACACACACACACACACACACACACACACACACATCAGCAACATGAAAGTGAGAGAGAGAGGGAGAGAGCGAGAGAGAGAGAGAGAGAGAGAGAGAGAGGGAGGGAGAGAGAGAGAAAGAGAGAGACAGAGAGAGGGAAAGTGAACATGTGAGGGAGACCAGAGTTAGAAATCTTCCTTATATGATAAATGAGATGGAAGATTAATGAGGACAGGCCTCAGCTCCAACTAAACACCAGAAATGCTCCCCCAGGTCTCTGTCACCAGGACCAGTGATACACAGGTACATAGTGCTCTTCCACTGAAGACATGGGGAACACAGGTAGCAATGTAGCACGGAATCTACAAAGTCTTTTATTTTGAGAGGAGAGTTAGAGAGCGGTAGTGGTGAGCAGCCCAGTATGGAAATGTTGGATTAGTCTGTCCGTCTGAAAGCCCGCAGGTATGTTCATGTTGGCAGTGGAAATTTAATAAAGTTTTTTTTTCCTGCACTGAAGAGCCAACCAAGTTCGTCTAAGCCTGAGTGAACGAACCCACTAGTTAGTTATTTCAGCAATACTGATAGCACGGTTATCCAGGTAGTGTTTGAGTGCTGTTCCACACTGCGTAGGGTGGAAACTGGAGTCAGTGCAGATCAGAGGTGTGAATCCACCTGGGTTCAGAAAGTAAAAACCCCGCCACAAATTTGATCCAACCAGCTCTGAATCAGCTGATTGTTATGAGCACTCAAGATAGGTAGATCAGCTACTCAGTGAAGTCACCTGTGTTGGAAGGAAAATGTGGGAGGGTTTTTACTTTCTGAACCCGGGATTAAATACAGATTAAAAACAGATTAGCCTGAGACCGGAGCTGTCCAGGGTGCTGCAGCTTCCCCTTAAAATCTATAGTTTCCATTTGGGAAGGAAATGTAGCCACTTTTACTGTTTGATTTTGTAGCTGTGTTATTATCTATTAGTAAAACCCCTTAAGTCGTATTTTATACTTCTCTTTTGTCACTGCTGCTTTAGCCCCACTGCAGCCAGCAGGAACAATGTCTTCCTGTCATTCTGTGTGTCCATCAATATACACCTATTGCAGGATTACTGCCAGAAATGTCAGAGGCCACTTCAGTGCAGATTTTTCATAACAGGGTTTGAAGTACCAAATTTAAGGAACAGACACTCACAAAGAAAAAGAAGAGTGATGTACATGTGAGAACCAAATTAGACCAGAATCACTCTTCCTCACTCTTCCCAGGCCCAGGGGTAATATGTGTTTCACTCTAGTGATTGCCCGCTGTATTACTCTACCCCTAAAGTCCTGCTACTGGATTGGAAATGGCAGGGAAAAACATCAGACAGTATAGCTTAAACCTGATGCCTTGTCTGAGGGAGTGAGTGATGTTTGGTAGTGCAACTATTGTGATCTATGTTATAATAATAATAATAATAATAACAATAATAACAATAATAATAATGATAGCATAGCACAATTCAACAGTTTGGCAGGAAAACTGCCTGCATTTGTAGTGCTCAGAAAGTTCATTGGGGCGCAGCTGACAGTTCCTGCTAGTGTCCATAGGGGTGACAGGGGTGAGGGGTGAAGAAAAACTCCCTGTTTTGCATTTGGATTATTTAAATATAGTAAAAGAAATCTCAGTTGTGCCTGCCTTGGTTGTTGAGATCCCCCGATGTAAAGGGCAATATAAATAAAATGTATTATTATTATTATTTATTTATTAACGCCTGCGTCTGCTCTCCGCAGTGGAGTGGCCGGCTGACTATGCCCCGGAGCCCTACGTCTAGTGAGGATGAGATGGCCCAGAGCTTTTCAGACTACTCCGAGGAATCCGGCTCCGACAGCTCCAAAGAGGAGACCATCTACGAGACCATAAGAGCCACCGCCGAGAGGCCGCCCAGCCGCATGGAGGACATCCACACCAACTCGCTGGTCATCCGAGTGATCATCCCAGACCTGCAGCAGACGGTGAGGGGTTGGAGGGTGAGGGGTGAGGGGGGCTCCTGTGTTCGTTTGTGGGGTGACACAAATGTGGATGGATTTGTTTGTTTGAGGTTTTTGGTGTGCACCAGTGGTCATCACCTTGTCTTGGTGTGTAGGTACTATAGGTATGTACAGATCAACTACCAATAGTTCTCAAACTGTAGAACATTGAAATGTCTACCCACAGGAGGTTCAGACCTGCAGCAGACGGTGAGGGGCGGGGTGAGGGGGGTCTTGTGTTCATTTGAGGGGTGACACGGTGGCTGGATGTGTTTGAGGTTTTTTGTGTGCACCAGTGGTCATCACCTTGTCTTAGTGTGTACTGTAGGTATGTATGTGCTGGCACTTGGTGTGTAGGTATGTGTAGGTATGTACTGTATGTACAGATCGACTACCAACAGTTCTCAAACTGTAAAACATTAAAATGTCTACCTGTGTGCTTGCGAGGGTGCCTGTGTGCTTGCGATGGTGCCTTTTACTGGCTGAGGATCAACATCAGCACTGCTCATCAGTCTGCTTCCCCTTGCCTTGCACAGACAGGTTCTCAGCTCATTAAGCCAGGTACATTGTTAGACTTTCACGGAGGTCCGCCAGTGATGCCCACACACCTCTGATTTACCTCCATGATTAAAACATGAGGGCAGCCCCTTCGCTGGTTGTGCCGTTAGGCTGTCACGGTCGGGGATTAAGCTGTTTCGATGGGCGCAGTGTGTGGGTGACGCATCAGCACTGTGTGTGTGTGCGACTGTGTGTGTGTGTGTGTGTGTGTGTGTGTGTGTGTGTGTGTGTGTGTGTGTGTGTGTGTGTGTGTGTGTGTGTGTGTGTGCCTGTGTGTGTGCCTGTATGTGTGTGTGTGTGTGTGTGTTTGTGTGTGTGTGTGTGTGTGTGTGTGTGTGTGGTGATGTATGGCGTCTGCTGGTTGTCTCAGGGGAGAGGCTTTCCCCATCCCTCTGTAGGTAATTCTAACGGCAGCTTAATGAAGAGTAAAGGCTCACAGCATCACCTCTTCCTGACGGAAACCCACAACACATGGAGCCAACATGGAGCCAAAAAACAAAGCAAACACAATTTCCCACATTTATTATCCCATAAAAAACAATCCAGCTGAGCCGCAAGATGTGATGTATAACCCTGAACCTTCTTCTTCTTCTTCGTTTTAAGTCACACTCAAACACACGTCTACATTTCCAATGATTGGCTTTTTAGTCAGCACGATTGCCAGCCAAACGAGAGGCAGGAACAGCATGCTTTTATCCACAGGTTTTTGTCACAATGCATAACAATCCGTTGGGTGTTACCGACAGCCTTTGGATGTCTTGTGCATGGTAGAGTTTTTAATGTCCACAGAATTCAACAGGACTTTCAACAAGACCTGGAGAGATGAGAGGATTCACAGTATCTCTCAGCAGCTACCCGCTGACCAGTCAAAGCAAAGACGGACTTCCCATGGAGAAAACAGTGCATTTGCATATTTCTTCCTGTATTTAGTCACTGCGTGTTGTCTACATGCATTACAACACGTATAGACTAAAAGAGTTGTACACAGTTGACCATTCTCTGTATGGTCTGTATGGTCTATGGTTTGTTTACGTCTTGGTGTATGGTAAGCATGTGTGAGAATACATTTATTTTATGCAGAAGTGTTGTTTTGTTTGAGCTGTATTCACGGTCCATATGCTGTGAACATTCACGCCCACAGGAAAAGAAATGCTGGTCAATAATTGTGTATGTTCCCTCCTCTGCATACGGTGCGAGATTATGTGAGGCTTGGGGAATTTATGTTGACTGCATGGATGAATACGTATATCTGTAATTCCTGGATGAGTTAAGTCAACAAGATCGATGACAGTAGAGGGTTATTACAACCGCATTGTTTTGGTCTCCTATGTGTAAATTGTTTTCATAATGTTACCAAATAACAGTACTGCTCTTTTTATTATTGTTTAATCAGACAGGATTAGAACAGCCAAGAAACAGGTTATTAGATACACCAACTCTCTCTTCATCCATGTATGAGGGGATTACGTATGCAAATGCAGTCATCTGCATCATTTTATATAGTTTCCCCCCCTTGTGTGCTACGGCATATCCCCTCTCTCTTTTCCTATAGTGTCTCCTGAGATTGCATCCTATAGGGATGCTGCTTGTTTACCACTGGCCAGCACCACATCCAGAGTCAGAGGACTTGATTATAAAATGAGGTGCTCTTGCAGAGACATTTGAATAAGTTAATTGAATGAGTGCCACTGTCTTCACTGTTTACATGTGAAGATAACTTTGATTTATTGCAGTCAAGGCAAATAAGGCATGGTGGTTGTTTACATCTGCGGGCAAACTCTTGATAGAGAGACTGGCGAGCTGAAGAAACAGCCATGCTTTACATGCTAAAGTCAGTGTAGTAGTCTGCATGCAGCACTAGCCAGAAACAAGGTAACAAGGTGTGTTTGTGTGTGTGTGTGTGTGTGTGTGTGTGTGTGGTGATGTATGGCGTCTGCTGGTTGTCTCAGGGGAGAGGCTTTCCCCATCCCTCTGTAGGTAATTCTAACGGCAGCTTAATGAAGAGTAAAGGCTCACAGCATCACCTCTTCCTGACGGAAACCCACAACACATGGAGCCAACATGGAGCCAAAAAACAAAGCAAACACAATTTCCCACATTTATTATCCCATAAAAAACAATCCAGCTGAGCCGCAAGATGTGATGTATAACCCTGAACCTTCTTCTTCTTCTTCGTTTTAAGTCACACTCAAACACACGTCTACATTTCCAATGATTGGCTTTTTAGTCAGCACGATTGCCAGCCAAACGAGAGGCAGGAACAGCATGCTTTTATCCACAGGTTTTTGTCACAATGCATAACAATCCGTTGGGTGTTACCGACAGCCTTTGGATGTCTTGTGCATGGTAGAGTTTTTAATGTCCACAGAATTCAACAGGACTTTCAACAAGACCTGGAGAGATGAGAGGATTCACAGTATCTCTCAGCAGCTACCCGCTGACCAGTCAAAGCAAAGACGGACTTCCCATGGAGAAAACAGTGCATTTGCATATTTCTTCCTGTATTTAGTCACTGCGTGTTGTCTACATGCATTACAACACGTATAGACTAAAAGAGTTGTACACAGTTGACCATTCTCTGTATGGTCTGTATGGTCTATGGTTTGTTTACGTCTTGGTGTATGGTAAGCATGTGTGAGAATACATTTATTTTATGCAGAAGTGTTGTTTTGTTTGAGCTGTATTCACGGTCCATATGCTGTGAACATTCACGCCCACAGGAAAAGAAATGCTGGTCAATAATTGTGTATGTTCCCTCCTCTGCATACGGTGCGAGATTATGTGAGGCTTGGGGAATTTATGTTGACTGCATGGATGAATACGTATATCTGTAATTCCTGGATGAGTTAAGTCAACAAGATCGATGACAGTAGAGGGTTATTACAACCGCATTGTTTTGGTCTCCTATGTGTAAATTGTTTTCATAATGTTACCAAATAACAGTACTGCTCTTTTTATTATTGTTTAATCAGACAGGATTAGAACAGCCAAGAAACAGGTTATTAGATACACCAACTCTCTCTTCATCCATGTATGAGGGGATTACGTATGCAAATGCAGTCATCTGCATCATTTTATATAGTTTCCCCCCCTTGTGTGCTACGGCATATCCCCTCTCTCTTTTCCTATAGTGTCTCCTGAGATTGCATCCTATAGGGATGCTGCTTGTTTACCACTGGCCAGCACCACATCCAGAGTCAGAGGACTTGATTATAAAATGAGGTGCTCTTGCAGAGACATTTGAATAAGTTAATTGAATGAGTGCCACTGTCTTCACTGTTTACATGTGAAGATAACTTTGATTTATTGCAGTCAAGGCAAATAAGGCATGGTGGTTGTTTACATCTGCGGGCAAACTCTTGATAGAGAGACTGGCGAGCTGAAGAAACAGCCATGCTTTACATGCTAAAGTCAGTGTAGTAGTCTGCATGCAGCACTAGCCAGAAACAAGGTAACAAGGTAACTTATCCAATCTTTATACATTTCCAAATGCCAGCACAGCCACATAATGAAACGTCCAGATATGTACTGTAGAGTGCACACTAAGCCCTTTGGCCACAGCCAATTTACTTGTTGTTATTACACATTTACGCCAGTGCAGAAATTGTGCAGAAATGACCTATGACCTCTACAAGGTTCCGACCACTGAAGGTTAAGATGGACTGCCGGGAGTCCCTCCTCCAGTCAAGCAGTGACAACATCAGCAAGAGGGAATAATAACAGCAAGCACATACACATACACAACACACACACACACACACACACACACACACACACACACACACACACACACACACACACACACACACACACAAATGGACAAATTACAACTACACACGTGCACGCACACACGCACAAGCGCGCACACACACACACACACACACACACACACACACACACACACACAGGAAGGGAGAGATAGAAAGACAGAGAGGGACAGACAGACAGACAGGCAGACAGAATGGAAAGAACATATTCCTGAACTCTCCACTGAAATGCCAGACATCTGTTCAGCCCCACTGCCCTTCTGCTTTCCCTCTCCCTCTCTCTCTATCCCTCTCTCTATCTCTCTCCCTCTCTCTCTCTCTCCCTCTCCCTCTCCCTCTCCCTCTCCCTTTCCCTCTCTCCCTCTCTCCCTCTTCCTCTCCCTCTCCCTCTCCATCTCCCTCTGCCTCTCCCTCTGCCTCTCTCTCTCTCTCCCTCTTCCTCTCCCTCTCTCTCCCTCTCTCTCTCTCTGCCTCTCCCTCTCCCTCTCTCTCTCCCTCTCCCTCTCCCTCTCCATCTCCCTCTCTCGCTCTCTCTGTCTCTCTGTCTCCCTCTCCCTCTCCCTGTCCCTCTCTGTCTCTCCCTCTGCCTCTCCCTCTCTCCCTCTCCCTTTCACTCATTCACTCACACAGCCAGCCATGGGATTAAGGTTTACAGCGTTCAGTGGCTGTGATAGGATTTTTTTTTTCACACATTGCTCACACATTCACACGTAGCCAGAGCACAGAAATCTACTACCATCAGCTGTGCAGCACTCAGGCCTAATCCTCTATTATGTGGCGTAGCCCACAGTGCATTTGTGTGTGTTTTTGTTTGTAATCTGCCACGCTGCAGGGGAGGCATTAGGTCAATAGAGATTGCCAGTGTGGTTTTGATAGAAATGGTAAAAAAAAACAAGACAAGACAAAACAAGAGATGACTAAAAAAAAACTGGACGCAATTGCACGCTTGTTTATGTGCTCTCCGGCGAGAGCAGGCTCTCACGCCGCTCTGTGTGCCCACAAAAGGGGCTTCATTAGGGGGAGCAGCTAAAGGTGTGCTGGCCGCCATTCTGCCATCGATTCCTTCTGCCAAACCAAGCGAATGTAACCCCCCCCCCCCCCTTCCACTTCCTCCCTCCCTCCCTCTCTCCATTTCCACAACCCCCTCCCCCACCTGTTCCCCCCCCCCTCCCCCCGACAGAAATGTATGAGGTTCAACCCTGATGCCACCGTGTGGGTTGCCAAGCAACGGATCCTGTGCACACTGAGTCAGAGCCTAAAGGACGTCCTTAACTACGGCCTCTTTCAGCCGGCGAGCAACGGACGCGATGGCAAGTTCCTGGACGAGGAACGCCTGCTCCGGGAGTACCCCCAGCCAATCAGCAAAGGGGTGCCCTCTCTGGAGGTACGGCCCGGCCAATCACAAAAAAGCACAAACGCACAAACCAGCGAATGGAGATTCACCAAATGTTTTTTTTTTTTTTTTCGATTTGATAAAATATTGCAATGGCCCCGTTTCATAATATGATAATTTTTAGCATTACAAATTAGTTTTCTCATTTTGTTATTAATGAGTGCCAAATATTTGAAACCCGCTGAAGCTGATTTGATAATCATGCCAATTTTAAAATACTGTAATGAAGAATATTAATGCATGCATTCATCTATCAAACAGGTGACAGCTTGTGTCTTTGTTTGCATTTTATTTACCCTTCCTGGCATGCCACATGAGCATGTGATATTGCATTTCACATCTGAACTCTGAATCTGATGAATGCCATTTTTGTCCTGTTTATCATGTGATTTATTTGTCACAGTTTCGATACAAGAGCAGAGTCTACAAACACCCCAGTGTGGATGAGAAGCAGATTGCCAAACTTCACACTAAGGTGAGAATATTGCTATTGGGCTTGGTGTTTTGCATTCAACTGATTTATATAACTTCAGTTAAACACTGAATATGTATGAAAAAAAGACCTCTGTAATCACATCACCACTTGGGTTGCCATACTATTATCCAGTACATCATCCACATCATCACCAACATTGCTGTAAGAAGCCTATGGCAGATCTGCATTTATTACGGGTCAAGCCAAGGGCCAGGGGAATGGTAATCTTGACATAATCACAAACAATAATGTGATGAATAAAGGCCATCACAATAACCTACATCACAGCCCAATCACTCCTGATGTATCACCAGTCAGAACCACTGAAAGACCCAGGGAGCAATTGTGTTTATTTAAACCAACATCAGTAGTGTGACATTTGCCATCAAATTACTCAGTTGTACAACTAATGAAGAGGTACATCATCTTCATGTGAGACGGATGTGGCAGCAGGACCATGTGTGCGTGCGTGTGTGTGTGTGTGTGTATGTGTGTGCGCACGTGCATGTGTGTATGTGTGTGTGTGTATGGGTACTATGTGACACCTATGGGGCACAAATGTCCCCAGTATGATGGGAAAACCAGACAAGGGGTGATTGGTGGGGAGTACCCCATGAGAATAGAAATGACAGGTTGCCTGTGTGTGTGTGTGTGTGTGTGTGTGTGTGTGTGTGTGTGTGTGTGTGTGTGTGTGTGTGTGTGTATGTGTGTGCACGCACATGTGTGTATGTGTGTGTGTGTACGTGTACTTGTGTGACACCTATGGGGCACAAATGTCCCCACTAAGATAGGAAAACCAGATTGTGTTCCCCACAAGGCAAAGTGTTTTTCTTAGTTATGTTGCGATTGCTGATAACATAAAAAGTGCCAAAACATTGCTTTACTGACAGGTTAGAGTTAGGGATGGGTTTGATCTGGGCACAGTTTAGCATTCTTTAGTTATATTATAATAGGACTTAATAATAGGGAGTACCCCATAAGGATAGAAGTGTGTGTGTGTGTGTGTGTGTGTGTGTGTGTGTGTGTGTGTGTGTGTGTGTGTGTGTGTGTGTGTGTGTGTGTGTGTGTGTGTGCGTGTGTGTGTGTACATGCCTTTGCGTTTGAGTGAGTTGAGTGTGTGCATACGTCTGTGCGTGTGCATACATGTGTGTGTGCGTGTATCTGTTCTTTTGTGTGTGTGTGTGTGTGTGTGTGTGTGTGCGTGTGTGTGTGTGTGTGTGTGTGTGCGTGTGTGGTGTGGTGAAGAGCCTGGTTGCAGCAGCACCTCCTCTGTGGGAGCCTGGTCTAGAGGGCTGCCCTCTTTCTCCCAGCTCAGTGCCTCCTGACACTTCTGGGTCAAGAGCACAGGGCTCTCTCTCTCTCTCTCTCTCTCTCTCTCTCTCTCTCTCTCTCTCTCTCCCTCTCTCTCTCTCTCTCTCTTTCATTTAGCTGCTTACCTCCTTCTCGTGCTTTCTCTCTTTCTTCTTCTTCTTCTTCCATGATCACTTCATTCTGTACAACATCCTTCATCCTTTTTCTCCGTGTCTCCATTCTCCTCTTCGTGTATAGTGCCTGCATACTGCATGCTGTAGCCAGAGAGCAGAGCGCACAGAGAGAGGTCTTATAAAGCCAGACCATAAAGCTGCACTCTGCCATATTGTTCTATAAATGTTATGCTGGCTAAACAGCACACTGAAAAGCTTTTGTTGTTGCCAATAATTATTGATTATGTGTCTCTGGTTGGTTTGCTGCCGTGTGAATGAATTTGATTTAGAAGAAGCGAGAGGATTACACTTCAACTGCAAAAAAAGAATATTTTTAGGTTACAAACAAAGTGCACTGAATTACTCATTTCTTTCTTCATATGAACATTGCAAGATCTATTTGCAGTCACGTCTGCATCTCTTGGTCCTCTTCTACTTAATGTACGTGTGCTTTCCCTTACAATTGTTTGTTGCATGACATTGAAACACTTGTCTGCGATCTCTGAGATTGTGCACAGTGCTTTATCTGTGGGAGCAGAAAACATCCATATGAACATTGCAAGTTCTATTTGCAATCACGTCTGCATCTCTTGGGTCTTCTTCTACTTAATGTACGTGTGCTTTCCCTTAGAGTTGTTTGTTGCATGACATTGAAACACTTGTCTGCGATCTCTGAGATTGTGCACAGTGCTTTATCTGTGGCAACAGAAAACATCCATAAGTACAGAAGCACAGGAGACCACAGAGAGCTCTTAGCAGACAAATAGGTCAGGGTCCATCTCTGCCCACTATGTGCATGTGTATAGTATGAGACAGATGATGGGGAGGTCAGGAGGGCTCACATTTCTGCTTGAATTATTGAGAGGCAGAAAAAATCCTGTTGTGATGTACAGTCCAGTCCAGTCCACTCTTCCGAGATTGCTTCCCTTCCTAACAAAACTAACATAACTAACAATCACTGAACCAACTCTCTCTCTCTCTGTCCCTATGCAGAAGTACATATGTTTGTTGTGCCCCTACTCTGTGTCCCTTTACACCTCTGTTTGCTTATGTCCTCCTTTTTTGTAAGTCGCTTTGGATAAAAGCGTCTGCCAAATGCAATGTAATGTAATGTAATGTGAGGCCTTCAGTAGTGCAATACCCCAGGTTTGTCTATACCACACACACTCCTCCACACTGTAAACCCGGATTGTCAATACAACTCAAAACTTTTGATGTAACTGATTACGTCAATAGTTTTGAGTACATTAACTATATATTAATTAATATATATATTATTATATATTAATATATTAAAAAATATAAGTTAATTTAAAAGTTTAAGTACAAAATTCATGTACTTTAACTTTTAAATTAACTTTAATTAAAATATTTAGTTAATGTACTCAAAACTATTGACGTAATCAGTTACATCAAAAGTTTCGAGTTGTATTAACTTAGCTCTCGCATCCATCAGCATATGGCCTCATACCACACTCACTCTTTCTACTTCAAAGACAACATCCAGGCTGTCGTGATATATGCACAGTCCAGTCCACACAGGCAGGCCTTCAGTAGTGCGACACCCCAGGTTTGTCTGTCTGCGTGAGTGAGTGAGTTATTTTCAGAAGACTCGCTACCTCTGGGGCTGGCACAGAGCAGAGCAGAGCCCTTTTCTGGGCAATTCTCTGGACATTATTATGTGGCTCCCAAGGCTCCATCCATCTTTGTCCTCGTCTCAGCGATGTCCTTTATCTCCCCGTTCGCCGTCCCAGGGATCCGTGTGGCAGAGCATCACTCCAGTGTCATCTGTAAAAGTGTAATTGATAGAGGCGCACCGCTCCTCCTGACTCCGCTTCATCATGCTGCCCGCTGAGACTGCTGTGTGTTTGCTGCCCTCAGCCCTCACATGGTCTTTCTCTCTAATGCATGTTCTCTCTATCTCCCTCTCTGTCCCTCTCTCTCTATCTCTCTCTCTCTTCTCTATCTCCCTCTCTCTAATGCATGATCTCTCTATCTCCCTCTCTCTCTATCTCCTTCTCTCTGAGCCCTCACAACGTCTCTTCCTCTAATGCATAGTCTCTCTATCCCCCTCTCTCTTCTCTATCTCCCTCTCTCTAATGCATGTTCTCTCTATTCCCCTCTCTCCTCCCTTTCTTCTTCTCCTTCTCTCTCTCTCTTTATGCTTTTTTTCTTACTCTGCCTCTCTCTCTTTCTCTTTTACTCTTTCACTTTTCTCTCTCTCTCTCTCACTCTTTCTCTCTCTCTTTATCCTTTTCTCTTACTCTGCCTTTCTGTTTTTCTCTTTTACTTTATCACTTTTCTCTATCTGCCTCTCTGTCTCTCTCCACATGTCTTTATGGGAAAATAAAAGGAAGGTGTAAGTGAGAGGTGTGAATAGAAGTGTGTGTGTGTGTGTGTGTGTGTGTGTGGATGTGTGTGTATAGCCCTCCTGCTGTACCCTTCCCTCAGCCTATGTCCTGTGTGTCCTCAGCTGTGTCCCTTAGCTACATTGCTCTCCTTTTGAAACAAACCCATTGGCATGGCCATCCACAGTTAGCTTCTGTGTGCATTAACTACTCTTGCTCTGTGTGTGTGTGTGTGT
>CM059280.1:5215768-5220768 GCA_030347295.1 Setipinna tenuifilis | reverse complement strand
CAGGGAGGGGGTGTTAGAGTCTGCCCCCACCATTTGCCTACCTACAGTACAGCAAACGATAGGGGCATGTATTCCCACCTGATTTAAAGCAATTGACTTGTGTATCTGATGATAGATGAGAGTGCTTAAGAGCTGATTGAGAGGTGCACAGGGACATTGATCCACCAGTCTTGTAACTTATAAACTTTTCCTCAAGCGCAAGGAAATGTGACAGCTGAGACCTACTCCAATTCAGCAGATGAGTGGTTGTGAGATATACTGGCCCTTAGACATGTTTATTATAAATGTAGTATGACAGGAGGAATATTAAAGCTGTGTTTTTGCACAGAAGCGATCTGTCTTGAGTACAGGTCATTGCTGGTTTCATTTGTGTGGTAATAAAAGGGCTTCACTCTGGCATTATTTAAGAAAAAATATGCCTGAATCTGTAAACACTGAATGGCAAGTGCAGAGACCTTCTCTCCATGGCTGGCAAAGGACTTATATGTACTTAACGTTTTTGGTCTGACAAATTTCATCACCTGGCCTTGCAAAAATAGCTCACCAATAAATCAAATCTGCAAATGAGCACAATTTCCATTATGTATTTTTAGTATCCATTCTAGAAGTGGAAATCTTCATTTCTCTGTGCAACATTTGTAGCTTTAGTGAAGCAGTTTCCACAAAGTAATCAGTCATTGGAATGTATGCCTAAAATAGTACAAATTGCATGTGTCAATGTTTATATGTAATAGCAAATGTAGTACAACATACTGTATATTATATGTTAAATTGGCTATGTTTAATTTGGACAAAGTGTGTTTAACCTGTTAAATTACATCATGAAAAAAAGATAAAAAGAAATCAGCCAGAGGAAGGTTTTAATTAAATGTTTTAATTAAACCCCCCAAGCCTGCTGTGCATAATGTTAAATGTTAAATTTTAAATGTTAAATGTGAAATGTTAAACGTTAAATGTTAAATGTTTTCCTTTTGAACAGAGACCCCGCTGACCTTCGCCGCTCACCTGGACAACATGGTGGAGGCCATCAAAGTGCTGCGCAACGGCGGCGCTCATCTCGACTTCAGGGCCAAAGACGGCATGACGGCGCTGCACAAAGCCGCCCGCTCCAAGAACCAGGTCACCCTCACGGTAGGTACTGTAGGCCTCCTGCCCTGTCCATCAAACCTGCCCACCAGCAGTCCAGAGCCTTTGCCATTTGGATTTGGGATATCAAAAAATTGAACAAAAAAACCCCACTGATTTCTGCATCAAATATCTCCTAATCGCATAATCATCTAACCATCTTAAGGTTAAAACATGTTTAAAGTTTTCTCCTATATTTGGGCTAGTGGGGGCTAAGAGTCAGCCTATCGCCAGCCAATCACAAACCACCTACAGTACAGTAGCCCAGGCTGTAATGCAGGGCACAGGCAAGGCAAATTCTAAAGTTGCTTATTGCACCTGTGTTGGATTATTGAGGGAAAATGGTGGTCTAAAATGCTATAATATAAGTAACTATCTTGGACAGCTTAGTCAATTTTGGTACATGCAGAATGATAGCAGTTAGTAGATTTCCTTCTAGAAAGATGTGCGAGCACAGTACAAACTACTCTAGTGTGGTGTAGGTTTTGAAAATTGTGTATTTTCCCCATGAATCCTGTCATAAAAACATTGTAGATCAGATTCCCAGCACCAATATGCCATGAATGAAATGTAAACACAAATATTTCCCTAGTTTGTAAGTGTACTACTGTTAATTCCAGCCGTTGTCCACTATAGTCACTAAATGTGGGACCTCAAATGTGGACAACTGGACTGCACTTCTAATTAACTAAATAAAACCACAATTAATCTACAATTTATTTATTAACATTTATTCACAATTTATATACATATACATATTTAAATTCATAAACTGCTCTGGAGTATTACAGTATGTACAAACACTATGCTCTCCTGTAATATCTCCATGTGAGCTGAGTGACTGCGCTATGCTATGCGCTGTGCTCGACGCTGAGGTGATGTGGTGCAGTGCCTGAGGGATGACATGCTACATGCTGCCTGTTTTCCCATAAGACCATGCTGGAGCTGGGCGCGTCTCCGGACTACAAGGACAGCCGCGGGCTGACGGCCCTCTACCACACTGCCATGGTGGGGGGAGACCCCTACTGCTGCGAGCTGCTGCTCCACGAGCACGCCTCCGTCTGCTGCCAGGACGAGAACGGCTGGCACGAGGTCCACCAGGTGACCCCAACACTCTCTCTCCCTCCCTCGCTCTGCTCTTCTCTTCTCTGCTCTTCTCTTCTCTTCTTTTGTCTTTTCTTATCTTGTATTCTCTTTTCCTCTCCTCTCCTCTCCTCTCCTCTCCTCTCCTCTCCTCTCTTCTCTTCTCTTCTTTTGTTTTCTCTTATCTTGCATTCTCTTCTCCTCTCCTCTCCTCTCCTCTCCTCTCTTCTCTTCTGTTCTTTTTTCTTCTCTTATATTCTCTTCTCTTTTTTCTTACTGAGATAAATGTCCAGGTGACCCCTTCACTCTCCCTCCCTCCCTGTGCTCGCTTCTCTTCTGTTCTGTTCTGATATTTTGTCTTCTCTTATTTTATATTCTCTTCTGCTCTCTTCTCTTCTTTTCGCTTTTCTTCTCTTGTCTTATATTCTCTTATTTGGTCTTCTCTTCTCTTCTCTTCTCTTCTCTTCTCTTCTCTTCTCTTCTCTTCTCTTCTCTTCTCTTCTCTTCTATTTTCTTCTCTCATATTCTCTTCTCTTTTTTTCTTACTAAGATAAATGCCCACACCTTAAGTCACATAAGTTTGACAGGACAACAAGATTAAGGTTGAATTGTACACAAGACATTGTCAAACTGCTCAACAGCATCCACGTTTCAAATGTGGGTTTTTGCCCATTTCCCAATCTGCCCATGGCTTGTGAGATGTTAGTTGAAGGGATCGCTTTCATCATGTTTCCTGGTGGGACCACTTGATCACCCCCTGATCACATGTAAAGCTGTCACGCTGTTTGACCTCTCACCTTTGGCATTTCATGGATGACCTCTGACATTTGTAGTCACCTACTATCGAAAAAAAATGGCTGCCCCCCTTCCCCCCCACATACACACACATATACACTCCCCCCCCCCCCTCTCTCCTTACCTCTCTCACTATATCTCTCTATCTCCCTCTGTCTCTCTGTATCTCCTCCCCCTCTCTCTCTCTCTGCAATCTCTTTTATGGATTAGTTTGGATTTTTTTGGGGGAGGGTCGTTAGTGTAACAGCAAGGACAGCACAAGGGCTGAGTGAGGCAGCGATCACACTGTCTCTGTCACATCACCCAGCCACTACACACACACACACACACACACACACACTCTGTCTCATCACCCAGCCACTACACACACACACACACACACACTGTCTCTGTCTCATCACCCAGCAGGTCACTCAGCGGGTCTCCCTACCACGCGTTAATTGGCTCATTACTTCGTTAAATGTCTTATCAGGGGGGTTTACTCATTTAGCCTAGTCCTTGGCTGCCTCTGCATGAGTAGATTACAGCTGGTCACTGGCTGCAGCAGCACAGCCTGGAAACTGTGCTGCAAGAGGTCATTGCGAGGGAGGTGGGAGGGAGAGAAAGAGACAGAGTGCAAAAGACATAAAGAGAGACGAGAGAGAGATAGAGACAGACCAAGAGAGAGAGAGAGCGAGTGAGAGAGAGAGAGAGAAAGAAACAGAGTACAAAAGACATAAAGAGATATGAGAGAGAGATAGAGACAGACCAAGAGAGAGAGCAAGTGAGAGAGAGAGAGAGAGAGAGAGAGAGACAGACAGACAGAGAGAGAGAGACAGAGAGAAAGAAACAGAGTACAAAAGACATAAAGAGATATGAGAGATAGAGACAGAGAGAGAGAGGGAGAGAGAGAGAGACAAAGAGAGAGATGAAGGTGTGTGTTGATGCTGTGGTTGTTTGGAGTATGTGTTTCTGGTGTGCCCACATATCGTCTCTCTCTTTAAACACATTCTATCTGCTGTTCATTTGAAGCTTTGCCAAGTCCCCGCTCCTGGAGGGAGAGAGCTGTTTGTGTGTGTGTGTATGTGTTTGTCTGTGTGTGTGTGTGTGTGTGTGTGTGTGTGTGTGTGTGTATGTGTGTGTGTGTGTGTGTGTGTGTGTGTGTGTGTGTGTGTGTGTGTGTGTGTGTGTGTGTGTGTGTGTGTGTGTGTGTGTGTGTGTGTGTGTGTGTGTGTGTGTGTGTATGTTTGTGTGAATGTATTTATGTGTGTCTCTGTGTATGTGCCTGGGTACCTGGGTGTGTACCTGAGCGTATGTGTGTGTGTGTGTGTGTGTGTGTGTGTGTGTGTGTGTGTGTGTGTGTGTGTGTGTGTGAGAGTGTGTGTGTGAGTGTGTGTTTGTTACCACACCCTTATCTCCTGACTGCTGAGCCGCAGATAGCCCTTTCCTGTCTGAGAGCCGGCACAATCCCACCCAGCTGTGGCTTTTCCGTGATGACTATCACACAGGCAGCCTCACTCACACAGCCTCACTCACACAGCCTCTGGACAGGGGGGGCCTCCCAACAAACAAGAAACAAGAGAGCACAGACAGTAAAGATCCCCATCACAGTGGGGGTGTGGGGGAAAGTGGGTAGCCTAGATATCCTTGCATATGTACTGTACTGTAGTGGTTCAGTGTTTTGAAGCTACTAGGAAGTGTGTTGAAATTGGATCAAAGCAGACTTGCTACTATTTCCCCCCTTGACCCCCAGGGCGCCTAATGGCACAGACTGACATCTCACTCACAGATTCAGATTTAGGCACCAGTGGGCTTTGGCTACCCATAGCTGTCAGATGTAGCTTTTTATGTGGGGGAACTGACTTCATTTGTTTGCTGTGGTCAGCCACAGAAGGTATTTATCAATTTCAGGAGCCAGTTGATGGTGATGGTTTGACATTTAGGGTAAATTTTATGTCAGAGATTTCTAGCCATATTGCTGCTGGCCTCTAGTGGCCACATGCAGGTATGACAGTCTT
>CM059280.1:5185768-5210768 GCA_030347295.1 Setipinna tenuifilis | reverse complement strand
GCTTCTTTGTCTGTCACGCAAAGAGGATGACAGGGATGTACAGTAATACTCCTACCCGTGACAACATTAACCACTGGGACAGGATTTTGAGCTGCTTTGAAACAGAGAAAGAAAGTGAGTGTGTATCTGTGTATCTGTGTGTGTGTGTGTGTCTGTGTGTATGTGTGTGTGTGTGTGTGTGTGTGTGTGTGTGTGTGTGTGTGTGTGTGTGTGTGTGTGTTTTGTGCACGTGTGTGTATCTGTATATGTCTGTGTGTGTGTGTGTGCGTGTGTGTATCTGTATATGTCTGTGTGTGTGTGCGTGTGTGTGTGTGTGTGTGTATCTGTATATGTCTGTGTGTGTGTGTGTGTGTGTGTGTGTGTGTGTGTGTGTCTGTTTGTCTGTGTGTGTGTATTGCAATGGGAGATACTGTGTATAGTGTGTGCGCTTGAGTGCACACGGCGCTGTCAGTTGTGTGTGAGCTGGCAGTGTATAATTGTGTATAGGAGCGTGTGTGTGCATGTGTGCTGAGCCAAGTTGTGGGCGAGCCACACTTACAGAGGGAGGCAGGCCGTCTCTCCTCTTCCATACAGTACTGTATCTCCTCTATCCTCTTCCTCCCTTCTCACTTTGCATTTCCAGCAGCACCACCATCACCTCATCTCCCTCATCTCCCTCAGCTGAGGCTCTCGCTCTTCCGCACCTCAGGGAATATCACCGCATGCCAAGGTGTCACCTACCTGTCAGTTTTCCTCCCTCCGGTCAGGAGTTTGGTGTTGAGAGAGGTGATTTTTTTTGAGGACAGATGTTACTCATATAAGAAAAAAGGAATAGTTGATTTTTTTGGATATTGTTGCTTTTTTTCTTCCTGCTTTTCCTCCAACAGCTTATGGGAGTTGGAGTGTGGGTGACTGAATAAGGGGAGAAAAAAAGGAATGGTTTGGAGTGAAAGGGTGACATCAGAGCTGTGTCTCTCATCTCTCTCTCTCTATTTCTCTCTCTCTCTCTCTCTCTTTCTCTCTCTCTCTCTCTCTCTCTGTTTCTCTCTCTTTCAACTTATCACTCCCATCTGTCTCTCCATCCAGGACAACTGTGCCAGAGTGTTGCTTGTCCGGGGAGCAAACAAGGAGGTGAAGAACTTCAACAGTCAGACTCCTTTTCAGGTACCTGCTGCATGGCGCTATATTCCTTCACCACACTTCGCCGGTACACCACTAGTCCAGCTAGTCCACCATACTGCTTACCATACAGTAGATCCTATTTAAATGGCAGAAAAAAAGCCGATTTTATGAGCCTATCCTATTACAGGGATTACATCTTGCTAGTAGCTTCAGCTGCTACGCTGATAGCCAACTGCTAATGTAATCTTTGCATTAATGCTAATTGAGACTGGCTAATGATGGAGCATCATTAGTAGATCATTAGTCAGTTAAGTGTGAGGTACAGTGAGGGAAATGGCCAGTGTGCACCTACAGTAAGAGAGATTGGTTCTTTCAGGTCATTTGGTGATGCTTATTACAGTAATAAATGGCTGTTTATTAGATAGGTTGAAGTGCTGTGTGGAACCCCACAAATGTCTTCCTACCCGACCACAACAAGTGCTTGCTGCATGTTACCACTCTTCAAATGCCTGGGATGGTCATGAGTTTTGTCTGATTATCAGATTATATATCAGTGATTTATCGTTCATTTACATCAGCATTTACAGTAAATAGTAGTAATATTGATGTAAGTTCAATGTATGTTTCTTAAGGGGGAGGCACATGTCAGGATGTGTTTTACGTTAATTTCCATAATAGATTTTGGTGTATTGGGAGTGTGCAGAAACCTATTTTAATGAAGTTGATTCTGCAAAGAAGGCAACACACACACACACGCGCGACACACACACACACACACACACACACACACACACACACACACACACACACACACGACACAGACACTCACACACACACACACACACACACACACACACACACACACACACACACACACACACACACACACACACACACGCAAGTCCACGTGCTTCTGCACATACAAGAGCACACACTCAACTATCCAGCACGTGCTCCTGGTACCCTAACGCTCTCTGTGCGACTGCCCTGTCTCTCTCCGTGCTATTGTGGAGGAGTGTGTGTAAATTATGTATCGGAGCTACATGTTAGGGGACTGGATGGGGCATGGAGCATATGTGATTTGGCAACCATAGACCATACGGTCACAGGCTCCAGTCATGCGTATGTAAGAGGTGGTTGCACTAGAGTAGTGCTGTGTCCCTCTGCAGCATTGCATGGCCTTTAAGCCAGTTTGAGTTTGAGCTGCGTTTGAGTAAGAAAGGTCATGTGATAGATAGATAGATAGATAGATAGATAGATAGATAGATAGATAGATAGATAGATAGATAGATAGATGGCAAGTATGATGAGGCTGGTGTAGTATTAGAAGCAGTGGGGGAGGGGACTTCAATCTGTTGCAGTTTTTTTTTGTGTGATAAAGTATGACTTGCTCAATTATTTTTTATTGATTTATTGATTTTTTTATTCGAAATTTACATTTTCTTTGTTGTTCCGTTCTAAAAATAGACATAAAACACATTTTAACATAACCCCTACCCCAAAAACCTTTTATTCGCTATTTGGGTTGAACAGCCTCAATGGCTGAACAGAGACAGAGACAGAGACAGAGACAGCGACAGAGACTGGTTTTCAAATCTTGCCTGTTGTAGCTTTAATGTGAGCTATATATGTCAGATTAAAGTACCATAGTCCTACACTGTAGATGCATAGATCTTGGCCCACTTTAACTTTGTTGTTAAACAGCCTGCAGCTACAAACATGCATACTTGTCCTGGCCATGGGAGCGCTGATCTACTTCTGTTCCACATCATCATGTCGTCTTATGTTTTTAAAACAGACAGTCGGTCTGAGCTCCAGACTAGGACCAGTGGCCAGTCAGCTCCTCACACACACACACACACACACACACACACACACACACACACACACACACACACACACACACACACACACACAGAGTAGTAGTAGCCCGTACTCATCTTTGACTGTGTAATTGCGTGTGTAAAACACCGCTCCATTGGTTATGTCTGTGGGTGTGGGAGTGATTATGTAATTGGCGCACATTTGGGACGCAGGCATGTTGATGTGCTGATGCGTCTTCACATCATCTTCCCATCACTTGGCCCACAAGGCTAAATATAGGAGCTGAACTCAACATAATGTACCTCAACGTACGCCATTTGCAAGGAAGTCAGAGATTGTTGGGAATATCACAACTAGCCATCATTCCGCTCCCACACCTTTATCTTTAACTTCGTTCCCCCCCAAAAATTACCTCGCATATTTAGCCTCTAAAAGTCTCTGTAGAGCCTTCTCCACTCTTCTCCCCCCATCTGCTTCATTCACACTGCAGGAATGACTCAAATCCTATCACTTCTCCTGTGTCTAAACGAGCCGCTTGGAATAAGTGCGTAGTGCGACCCACTGAAACACGCGCTCGTGCTCTAAATAGCCCCGTCTGTGTTTGTTCCAACTTAACCCTTCACATGTTTGCCGCAATAACGACATGGCACACTCACTCACTCACTCACTCACTTACTGAGTTACACTCACTACACAGTTGTGCAAAAGGCCACTAATCGGAAACAATCAGGATAAAAAACACAGCTAGTGTTTTCAGATAGTGCTGGGGCTGAGGCAACTGACTGAAGGAATTCCCCAGTGCGGCTGCATCATGCCGCCGTAATTCCTTGCTGTCCCTTTAAGAATTCTCCTCAGTCTTAATTAAGAATCTATATCTTTTCCAAGATGAATGTAGCTGGAGGCTTAGCCTGCCCTCCCTCCCATAATTATCCATACTGGATCTCCATGACAACCTCAGCTCAGCCCAGCAGCTGTGGTGGTGGACTTCGGCGGCGCTGGCAAACGAGGGGTTAAGTTGTCATCTCTCTCAGCTCCTCTGCTCCTCAGCGATAGGAGAGTGCGTGTCTGTGTGTGTATATGTGTGTGTATATGTGTGTGTGTGTGTGTGTGTGTGTGTGTGTGTGTGTGTGTGTGTGTGCTCCTCAGCGATAGGCAGTTTAAACTTCATTGTGCTTCATTTGGTACGCCTCTCCTATAGGGCCACGATGCCTCTATAATCTCTCACACACACACACACATGCGTGTGCACGTGCACACACACGCATACACACACATATACACACACACACACAGACACACACACACACACACACACACACACACACACACACACACACGCACACACACACACACACACACACACATATATATGCACACACACAAATGGTGACTTGCACTCAGTGTGCCTCAGAATATTACTCTGCAAGTGGAAAATCAGCATTGTGGAGGAGAACTAGCAGCTCTGACTGAAAAGTGCTGACAAAACAGTGCTAACATTTAAAACCACTGAAAAAATACCTTCACTTTTCCCCCATTTAAATTCACTAAGAATGTTGGACCTTATACCAGGACTCACCTATTATATTACAGTTTTTTATGTTTGCTTACACGCTAAAATCTAAAGTTTTCCACAATTAATGAAACCCAATACTCAAATACCAAAACATCGGCTCAGGTAGGCACCACTCTAAGCACATTTTCAGCTTCACACATTTTGCAAAACACTACACACAGCGATTTGCAAAACATTACACACATTTAAATGCCATACACACATGATGCTTTTGTAATGTCACCTTTTTTCCATTTCAAAACACTAGCTACCAAATGACCACACACTTGCAACCAACTGGTTAAACACAATTGTCATGTGCCAAAACACTAAGTGAAAAAATGCAAAACACAGTAATCATACTTAAACACTGTAAAATAGAAAGCAGGGGCATAACTTTGACTTGAATATGAATGTAAGGCTTAGTAAATAAAGTAAAGTAAAGATTAGAGTGAAGAGGTAAATACTATCACTGCAAGGTACAATGGGAGGAGAGCAGACAGAAAAGACAAGGACTAAATTGATCACATTGGAATGACATTGGTTGACTACCTTGAAAACGCTACGTTGACACTTGCCACCAAATTAGCCAGAGATGATACTTAGAGTAATTTTTTGTCTCCATCAACACTTTATTGTGTTTTACTATGTTTGCTGTAAATATGGTTCTTTGAAAAAATGGTTTTCAATATACAACCATGCAACAAGCAAACACTTCAGCATATTGACTGATTTTGGATTACAAGTAAAAAAATATCTATTGAAAAATATTTGTTGAACAGCCCCCTCCACACACATACACCCACACGCAGGACAAAGTTGTGCCGACCCCGCCACCCCATGCACACACAGCACACCTGACACAGACCCCCCCACACACACACAAACACAGATTGTATACAGTTTTTTATGTTTGCTTACACGCTAAAATCTAAAGTTTTCCACAGTTAATGAAACCCAATACTCAAATACCAAAACATCGGCTCAGGTAGGCACCACTCTAAGCACATTTTCAGCTTCACACTTTTTGCAAAACACTACACACAGCAATTTGCAAAACATTACACACACTTACATGCATTACACACATGATGCTTTTGTAATGTCACCTTTTTTCCATTTCAAAACACTAGCTACCAAATGACCACACACTTGCAACCAACTGGTTAAACACAATTGTCATGTGCCAAAACACTAAGGGAAAAAAAGCAAAACACAGTAATCATACTTAAACACTGTAAAATAGAAAACAGGGGTGTAACTTTGACCTGAATATGAATGCAAGGCAGTGTTGTAGCAAGAGGAAAAGAAAGAGGGACAGTAAAGATTAGAGTGAGATGACATGTAACAAGAGGAAGAGGTAAATACTATCACTGCAACGTACAATGGGAGGAGAGCAGACAGAAAAGACAAGGACTAAATTGATCACATTGGAATGACATTGGTTGACTACCTTGAAAACGCTATGTTGAGACTTGCCACCAAATTAGCCAGACATGATACTTAGGGTAACTTTTTGTCTCCAACAACACTGTGTTTTACTATGTTTGCTGTGAATATGGTTCTTTGGAAAAATGGTTTTCAGTATGCAACCATGCAACAAGCAAACACTTCAGCATATTGACTGATTTTGGATTACATAAAAGTAAAAAAATATCTATTGAAATATATTTAGTGAACAGCATTTGTCAGGTGTTACTAACTGTGTGTAGTGGTCTCGGTATGTATTTTGAACTTTATCACAGTTTTAGTTTACCCTTAGCGCTGCTATAACAGTATATGGAGTCCTCCACCACCATGCTAACCTGGGTCCATACAACACTGAACTTATCCTTGCATTTTTGGACAGAGTACACAACATTCTAACTGCAGTGAACACGAATGAACGCATGCGTTACATTGTTGTGTGGGACAATGTGTCCTTTCATAGATCTCCTTTGGTATGAAATTGGTTTCTACAGCATCCACAGTTTACAGTCCTTTTTTTCCACCATACTCTCCTTTTCTAAATCCAATAGAAGAGTATTTCATAAACATAAACATAAAATAAACATTTTCATTGGTCTGCAGATTTGCTGTCATGTAGTGTTGAATTTGTGAATTGGTGTCATTAGGTGAATTTACTATATTTTACTTTGTCTGTGTAACTTACAAGAAAGAGCAAATGTTACAAGTATTTTGCATTAATTACCATTGTGTCTAACTTATTGCAATACAAACATATGATGTGACTCATGTGTGTGCAATTTGGTGCCAGAATTGCATTTTTATAAATATGTGTACACTTTTGACAAAAGAATAGCATTTTGCAATAGAGCTGGGGTGTTCTGTTAATTGGGTATATGGTTGCATTAACTGTGTGTAGTGTTTTGTCAACATGGGCCCAGTTTTTAAAATTGAGTTTAAGCAACTGTAAAAAACTGTAACACAGCCCTTGCGCACCCCAGCCCTTGACTACCTTGAAAAGCCTAGGTTGACACCAAATTGGCCAGAGATGATAATTACAGGAACTTTTTGTCTCCATCAACACTGTGTTTTACTATGTTTGCTGTGAATATGGTTCTTTGGAGAAATGGTTTTCAATATGCAACCATGCAACACAAACACTTCAGCATATTGACTGATTTTGTATTATATAAAAGTAAAAGAAATATATTAAAATATATTTGGTGAACAGCATTAGTCATATGTTGTGTTTCATGAATGCATTCATGTCATTTATCAATATGTCTGAAAAATGAAACCCAGATCATGTCATTAGAAAAGTCAGAATGTTACAAAGTGTTTAGGATTGATTACTACAGTGTGTAACTCACTGGAACACAAATAGATCATATGAATCATGTGTGTATGATTTGGCAACAAAATCACATTTTTATAAAAAAGTGTATAGTTTTGTAAACAGAATAGCATTTTGCAATAGAGCTGGGGTGTTCTGTTAATTGGGTGTATGGTTGCATTAACTGTGTGTAGTGTTTTGTCAACATGGGCCCAGTTTTTAAAATTGAGTTTAAGCAACTGTAAAAAACTGTATTATATAATATAGCAATATATTCCATAGATGATGTTGCCATGTGATTCATGCCTTGTGGTGTTGAGTCGGGTTTGTTTGTTCACTTGATACCCATGCACAACTGTCTGTGGCTAGGCCACCATACGTTATTTATAAAGGCTTACGGTTTATATTACAATTTGGCTGATGCATGTGTGTGTGTGTGTATGTGTGTGTGTGTGTGTGTGTGTGTGTGTGTGTGTGTGTGTGTGCTGCTGCGTGTGTGTGTGAGAGAGTGTGTGTGTGTGTTGCTGCGTGTGTGTGTGTGTGTGTGTGAGTGTGTGTGTTGCTGCATGTGTGTGTGTGTGTGTGTTGCTGCGTGTGTGTGTGTGTGTGTGCTGCTTCATGTGTGTGTGTGTGTGTGTGTGTGTGTGTGTGTGTGTGTGTTAGAGTGTGTGTGTTGCTGCGTGCATGTGTGAGAGTGCATTGTGCCCATTTATATGTCTTCCTACGGTGGTTGCCAGGAGAGGGATGGGGGTTACACTGGAGCATAAATAGCTATGCATGTGGGGAGAGAGAAGCAGAGCAGGAGAAGCAGAGCAGGCTGCCTCTCCTCCTGTTATTGCGAGTGCAATATCTGCACTTGACCTATATCTTCAGGAGTGGGCTTGCTCTCAGACGCCCGTCATGCGTCCAATTATATGTTCCCAGGAGACACAACCTCCTCCGTTCCCCGTATCTAGCACCTCTCCGCGGAGGCTTGCGGTTGTGTTTGTGCGGCCCCAGATCATAATGCCTCTATTAGCGCTGGGCTCAGAAACACACTTGTGCCAAAGCCATACTACCGCTTCTTTTTTTTGTTTGGCTCTCCGAAATGACCGTATATGTCTGCCAGGGTGGCATGCTGTTCTGTAGCAGCCTCTCTGTCTCCTCCCAGTGGAAGAGGCGATGAGGTGTAGGCATGGCGATGCGCTCTCAATGGCTGGAAACAGAATGGAACCTTGCGTTTGGTTGGTATCCTACAGGATGTGACCCCATGTTCCTTGGTGCCATACTGTGTCTTGGGGATGCCATAACAACTCTCATGGGAAAAAACTTAAGATTGCCATTGGGAAGATCTAAGCGTATTAGGGTAAGGGATAAGACAAAAACAAGTGTGAATGGGGAGTGGACAACAGGAAGACAGAGAATCAGAGTAGGGGAGAAAAAAAGAAAAAAAAAGAAAAAGAGAGCAATAAAAGAGAAAAGGAGTAGAGAGAAAGAGCTAGAGAGGACAGAGAGGATGGAGGAAGTGAGGATGGAGGAAGTGAGGGCGGAGGAAGTGAGAGGGAGGGGAGTGTACAGAGAGGTCAGGGATCAGCTGCATAGTTCAGGAGGTCCCAGATGAGTTGTGATTATACTGTGCGATGCAGATGGTCCAATGCAAATCCATGCACACAAGTGCAAGTCACAGACTGATTACACAAGACCACAACACTCCCAATGCACTCACATGGTCCACACTGACACACTCCCCCTTTCTGGAAACTGCAATGAATTAAACTGTAAACTGCAATTGAACTGCAATTAAATTTAACTGCAAATTGCAATTGAACTGCAATGAATTTAACTGTAAACGGCAATTGAAATGTTCAGTGTTGTTGAAGCTCTTAATCTTTGTGTATTAGCAAACACACTTACAGATCCTCCTATTGTATTTGCAGGTGGCCATAATTGCAGGGAACTTTGAGTTGGCCGAACTCATTAAGAACCACAAAGAGACAGATATTGGTGAGTGGACAAATTACGTAATTGCTTATCTCCCGTTGGTGCACAAACAGCTGTGATATCCTGTAATATAATGTCCTGTCCTGTTTGCTCCACACTGACTGTGGGTGTAGTAAAACAGTGGACGAATCTATCACCCAGCTATTGGTCAACAATGGTGGTGATCCCGGGAAAGAAGGTGAAAGCTAAATCATTCAGGATTTATCAAAAATACAATCAATCTAAGCATGTGAGGTCTCAAGGACATGGTAGCTTATTTTTTCTTATAGGTCTAAGTGGTGGTGTTTTTTGCTCTGTATTGCTGTGTGTGTGTGCGTGTTTGTGTGTGTGTACATGTGCACATGTATGCTTGCAAGTGTGTGGGAGAGGGAGACAGAGAGAGAGAAAGAGAGTGTGTGTGTATGAATGTGTTTGAGTTGTGTACATTTGCGTGTACTTATACGTGAACAAAATGAGATCTGATTGGATTTACACTTCACTTTCATGCTGCCTTATGCTGCCTTCTGCCTTGCCTCCCTGATTGGTCAGTAGAAATCAGTGATGCTCCTGATAGCGACTGACAGACGGAGTTAGAGACATGTGGAAAAGAGGGGAGTGGAGCGGGAGGGGAGTGAAATACAAAAATAGCAAAAAAAGCCATCTTATCCCCACCCTGAAACCATGAGCTTTCTCAACCAGCGCAAAGAAAGATGTTGCCACTTTAGGGCTTTTTAATTTAACTTGTCCCCAAACTGCCCTTTTTCTTGCTTTTTCTTCTTTTAATTAAACCATTTTTGTGCTGGAGGGAGGGAGAGAGGTCCAAAAGCCTGGATTACTGGCCCACAGACACATGAAATAAATAAATAAATAGATAGATAGATAAATAAATAAATAAAGCGTTGGGCGAGGAGCTGGAGCTGGTAATCCGTGATTGTTTCCCAGAGAGCCCCGGCTCCACAGCTGTCCGCTGCCCAAATGAAAAACACGCCGCGGGATTAGCCGCCGTCATCTGCGTTGCGTCCCTGACCAGCCCACTGACCACCCCCCTCGGCGGTAGCCATGGAGCCCCCTGCGGTCAGAATGCTGCCTCCACCGCAGCCTCGCCCGGCAGCAGGGCACCGATAGCCCGCCGCTGCCCCACTCGCCAGCCTGCCTAACCCGCCCGCCCGCACATACGCCAGGGGGGAGTAGCCCAAGGTGCTGCCCCAGTAGCTTGCCCACTTGTCCGCTCGCCGGTACAGACACCAGGGGGGACTAGCCCAAGCTCTAGCTCTTTGCTCTAGCCGTGGTCTTTGCCTAACCTAACCTGACCCGACCCGCACCCCGTCTGTGATGGGACGCTTGCCCCGCAGAAGTATTGGCCATGGGTTCTGCCTGCTGCACAGAAAAAGGTGGGTCCTTCCCACTTCCTTAAAGTCCATGCGTGGCCCCGCGCACTGTTGTTATTTGGGTTTTGTGTGTGTGTGTGTTTGTGTATGTGTGTGTTTGTCTGTGTGTGCGTGCGTGCGTGCATGCGTGTGTGTGTATTTCTGTGTATGCAAATGTACTGTACATGTGCATGTGTCCATGTGGCGAGGGGTAAATCTCTGGTCAGGGCATGCTCAGTCTGGAACTAAATTAAAATCTGTGGGAACAGGATTATTGTGGGGTGTGAGGTTTGGATTGGGGATTGGTAATCTTTGAGAATCTCTCCCTCCTTTGGTTTTAAGTTGCCACGTGCATTTGCACATGTACATGCCCTCTTCTTTACTCCTCCTCCCAAACTTAAGATTTCGATTATGAATGAAAGAGCAGCACTGAGAAGGATAACCTTACATTTAAATACAGAGGTGTCAATCCCAGGTTCAGAAAGTAAAAACCCTGCCACAAATTTGATCCAACCAGCTCTGAATCAGCTGATCGTAATGAGCTACTCAGTGGAGTCACCTCTGTTAGAAGGAAAACGTGGCAGGGTTTTTACTTTTTGAACCCAGGATTGACACCTCTGCTGCAGACTGAATTGGAATTGAAGTGGACTAAAAGTGCAGTTAACATTCCTAATATGTGATATTGTCCATTGTGTGTTTTTCGAGAAAAAAATCCATATTATCAACCTTACTATTGCATACACTCATACTAAGTCTTTAAATCTTTAAATTACTGTGCAATTAGTAAAAATGCTAAGTCAGATACGTTTTAAGGTCCACTGTGTAACCCAGGTCCAGACTTCAGTGCATTAGTGCAGTAGCTCTAGACAAAGCTGATGATTTATTGTGTAGTATTATAACATATACCAATGGCATGTATGGTATTATCACATGTACCATTGACATTCATGGTATACCTATCACGTTCCCAGTGTTTCCTCTGCCTTCTTGTGCCACTTGGATGGTGAGAGTGAGCACACAGCCTATAAGCTGTTCCACATGAATTATAGCACAGTATGAATTGTAAAGCACATGAATTATTAATCTGAATGGGAACCGTTTCGGCGTTTTCTGGAGCAAAGCCAATTCAGTCTCACAGTCAGCCTATAGACCCACTCTGCTCGCCTACTTTCTTTTCCATAGCAGTGCTCAGCACACAGCCAAGGGCTGACCTACATAGATAACAAGTACATTGAGGAAATGTATATTGTGGTGGGACCCCTGTGGTGCACAGATGGCTTAGCCAAACCCTAATCTGGCTTCATGACACCCAATGAAAATCTGACTCTGTCCCCCCTCCACCATTTGAGTCGTATAAAGCGTGTTCGTGGAATGTCATAATTAGGCAGTCAGGGGGCTGGGGCTGGGGAGGGCGGACGGCTGGGGGGGTCGGGAGGGAGAGTGTGATGATCAGTGTCTGGTGCTCTTCGTGAGCTCTTTGGTCACTGTGAGTCACTCGTACTCATTCATCCAATCGCAATCAGCCAACCAGTAACCGTGCCACCGTCTCCGTCTCTCCCGGCGCACTGGGGTTGCCATGGCATCCGCGTGTTACACTGACGGAGGGATTGGCGATGGCGATGGCGGGGGCTCGATCGCCAAACACATCCTGGGAGTGGCAGTGCCACATCCTGTCACCCCAGACTAAAGCCCAGTAACCTTAGAAACTAACTCACAGCACATTTATGGCTCTGACCCTTCAGAACACAGGATTGTACTACTACTACTACTAATAATAAACTGTATTTGTATAGCACAATACATACAAGATGTAGCTCAAAGTGCTTCAACAGTTTGGCAGGAAAAAACACAAGGCAGCATTTGTTGCGTCTTAATGGCGCAGGGAAAGGTCGTTCAGACGCCGTTGACAGTTCCTGCTTGTGTCCGTAGAGGCGACTGGGGTGAGGAAAAACTCCCTGAATTGCATGTGGTTTATATAAATAAAAAAAGGAGGAATTTTACTAACCAATCTGGTGGACTGATTGGCTGTGGAGTGGATGTATATCTGAGAGTATGGGGAACTGTAGCAGCGTTGTACCCTCTAGAATAATGTAGGTATAAATAGCTGCACTGAAAATAGCACACATCCAAGAGTGCACTGTGTGTCTTCACACTTGGTGGGCGTGGAATTCATTCATCTGCCGCTTTTCAATGTCTGTACTGATATAGTGTGTGGCAAAGAAAGATTTTTCCCTGTACAAGTGGAAAAAGTGTAATGTCTTTCTCTCTCTCTCTTTCTTTCTCCCTCTGTCTTTCTCTCTCTCTCTGTTTCTCTCTCTTTCTCTCTCTCTGTCTCTCTTTCTCTCTCTCTTTCTCTCTCTCTGTCTCTCTATCTCTCTATCTTTGTCTCTATCTCTCTTGTCTGTCTATCTCTCTGTCTATCTCTCTCTCTCTCTCTCTCTCTCTTTCTCTTTCTCTCTCCTTTTCTACCCCTCTGTCTCACACACATACACACATTCATGAACACATGGAGTCTGTACTGTAGGGCTAGCCTCTAGACCCGTGCTCAGTTTTCTCCTCCCCACTCTTTAAGCTTCTTTACAAATGATTGACAGCTTTGTGTATTCCATCCTGATTCGCCTCAAGTGTTAATCCACACTAGCCAAATTGCACACACAGCAAAGACTCTGGACACTAAGCTCAGCATAGAGATCAAAGACCTCGCAGATGCACTATCAAGATCAATCAAATAGTAACTGCTAAATGTGACTCCTAGCAGTTGCACTAACAAATCTGTAGTGGATATAATATAATATACTGTACTGATTCACATCACCTTTCACCACAACATATACACAGTACAGCATTGGTAATTAGTGATCCTCATTATATATTATTAGTGATATTGTTCTTATTTACTCTACTGTAATGTACCCTTCCCTATATAGTCATCCAGGAAATAAGAGCAGAGAGGGCACAAAAGGCTTGTTAATGAGAGGCAAAGCACGGAACCCCCCAGGGTTCTGTAGGCATTCTTTCGATCCATTCAATTACGTTTTTCTGACGTAAACTTTACTGCAGTACAGTGCATGAACATGCTTGGTACTCACAGAAGCAGCCTGTGGTTCCACTGCTACACTCTACTTTGTGAGTGTAGGTGAGAATTATTTTCACCACTCACTTGCATATTGCCAGGCTCTGCTTGGTTTTTCTTTCAATATTCCTTTAATTTGACAAGGCTTTGAGAAAGAACAGTGTTATCCTCTGATAATTAAATGTGCGAAGAAGGTCCACTGCCTGGCTTGAACCAAGAAGGCTACATACAAGACATGACACTTTCATGATGGGTATATTCAGTTAAATGACTTGTCCACTGTCATTTTTAATGACATTACTGTGGCCAACCAATCATATGTACAGTAAACTACTTCCTGCTTCCATTAGCTATTGTGCACACAAACCATAAACAGACCATAGAGGTGCCTGAAACACATCCAACAGTTCACAGGATCAGATGAAACGTGTACAGTCATAGAGAGGAGAGTTCTGAGGAAGAGAGAGGCGGGGTGGGTCCATTCACAGCTAGTACAGCGACACAGAGAGGGTAGCACCAGCTGTGCTTTACCCCCTGTGCCACAGATTTGGGTTCTGGCTAACGCACAGCTGTCATGCTACCAGCCACCATTACCACACAGAGCGTCTGTTCATGTTTAGTGATTGTGACAGTCCCATATGCCATGGTTTTCATAGAACTGGAGGATGTAACCTTTATGGCCATTGCACTCACTGTAAGGCAAGAATACTGCCAATATTTTGTGTTACATATTTTTTTGTGTGGGGGAGAACCATCTGAGATTAAATTGTAGTGTCCCATACTACTGAAAAAAATGTTTAGAACTGAAAGTTTAAAGCTATTCTGCCCTCCAAGGTAATTGTGAAATTTAGCAAACCATTGGCTTCCCTATTGTTTCCCTAAATACCCAATTAGGAATTTTATTGATGCCACACAGGGGCTTGTCCTGGGAAATACATCCTCTCCAGGGTTGCTTAGCAACACTAAGGATTTGTTTCCATACAGATGTTTACCAAATTTATTTCTTTATTAAATGATTCACACGTGCTCTAGTGTTAAGTCTGTATACAGAATTTAATAGCACACGTATTTAATTTACAGTGAGGCAGATTGTAACGAAAAAGGTTAAAGTGAGACTGAGACGGAAAAAAAAAACTGTTAACAGATGTGCTGAAGAAGATGTGCCTTGATCCTATAGCCCTGCCTTCTGACTACGAGTGTGTGTCAGAGTTAGTCAGAGGGAGGGAGGGAGGGAGGAAGGAAAAGAGAGAGGAGGCGAAAATCCCGTGCATGACTTTAGTGCTGAGGACGGAATCATGCTCGCGCTATCTGTCTCCACGTCGTCGGTCACCGCTCGCTCGCACAGGCTGTCAAACGTCCTCTCTCCTCCGGCATCCTGGACAGGACACATCTTTCGCTACCCGCACAAGACTGAAACTTTTGCAGCATCGCCACTACTTCTCTACACACTGTGTATTTTTTTCGGAAACGAACGTGGAATTATGGAATTTACCAGGATTCGGTGAAAAGGAATTCGCAAAAATATGAAGTCGTTTCTTAACGCCTTAAAGAAAGAAGGTAAGGCGAGGCTAATTGGTGTGTTAGTTAATGAGCAGTTTGCATAGATTTGTCACCGCGGTTGCCACTTAAAATGTCTAAAATGGAAAGTTATTTTTGAGTGTTGTGTTCCACTGTCATTAATTGTATAGCCTACCACCTGGAGAAAAAAAAACAGATTTCATAATTTTATTGTGTATAGCTTAACCCTAGCTTGAAATTCGGAAAGTAAAGAAGAAAAAAACAACAAACAACAACAAAAATACATTTTTAAGCTAGTGTCTTCAGTAAGTGCATTTGTTGGGCCAAGATGTCTCCTGTACTGGTATTTAGTTAACAGTTGAGTAATAATCTCTCCTAAGCTCTCTTAGCATGTATAGCAAGAATGCATTGGCATTAAGGATCTTAGCCTTTGAAAAGAGGGGAAATACACACAACATTAACTTTTGCAACCAAGTCAGTGTACCAGGCTTTCATGACACAATGAAATTCATAGCACAGTCCTTTTAATTACTGTGAAAGACTGTCATCACATTCATGTGGGACAGTGTAGATCATGCATGCTGCTCTTCGAAAGTACTGGCAGTACACGTGTCTGTTTTCTGTCTAACAACCTTATAAAAAGATTGTACCAATTCCTAATACAGCCTTCCTCATTTAGCGGGATAGATCTCAGATAAGATTACAACCACTGTGAAACTGCATGTATTACAAAATGTGTCTTTGATGTTTGTAGTTTAGTTTTTTCTTTCATTTAAGTACCCTAATAATTTCACAGTAGTGTTGTGTAGAGAGCAGCAGGCATAGCCATGTTGATACCTGAAGGTCATGGGCCTTTTGTGCATCTTTAAACCCCAAACAGGGCACCACATGATTCGCCTTGTTAGCGCTCCCCTCAGCTCAGTGTGTGAGGCTGTTAATGAAGTCCGGTGGTGTCTGTCATGGCTGGCACACATACCTGTAAGACACCAGCAACAGCAGCGTCAAACATGCTCTCACTTTCTCTTCCCCTTCTCTCTATCTTTCTCTTGCTCCCCCTTTCTCTTTCTGTCTTTCTGTCTTTTTTTCTCTCTTTCTCTCTTTCACTCACTCTCTCTCCTCCTTCTCTGTCTCTTTCTCTTGCTCCCCCTTTCTCATTTCTTTCTTTCTTTCTTTCTTCCTTCCTTTCTTTCTTTCTTTCTTTCTTTCTTTCTTTCTTTCTTTCTCTCTTCCACTCTTTTTCTCACCCCTCCCAAACACACAGCCAGTAATGGCCGAGGCTGTTGGCAGCACCTTGCTATGGTTCCTCACTGATTGTTAGCACCTCCCCATCCACTTATCTGGGCTCTGGAAGTCGAGATTTCAGAAAAGGTGACAATTCATCCTGAAATTACAGAGGGCTGTGAGAATGACACTGCTGACACACTCAGCATTATTCTTCAGTCTACACTAAATGCATGATAGATTTTTGTCAGAGGGAATATTGCTTTAAAGAAAATTGACTTATCACAAAGTAGGCTACTCTTCACCAAGCACCAGCTCATTCCTGACAAGAGTTTTGTGTTTGGCATTTCTGCAGGTTTAACCATCCAGTCAAGTGCTGGTGCGAGAGCCACTGTTTGACCACCTTTGACATATTTCTTATGTAAACTGCTGTAATTACCAGCAGCCCCCATGCTGCCCCGGCACCTCAGACAGAATGATCTCATATCCAAAGTTAATTCAGAGGGGTTTTTCCGTGGGGAAATAAGTGAGGGGGCACGATTTCTTGCTTGATTGCATAATCAACTAGAGGCTTTTGGCGAGCTCCAGTGGTGTCCATTAGGCCTCAATCACGGCGATGCTGAGAGAACTCCATAGGCTTGGCAGAAATAATGATGGCAGTCATAATAGCGATGATAGCAGGAAGGGCCTTAAGCCCCACAGGATCTGCTACATATGTCCGATCACTTGTAATGAAACAGGAACTCCCCTCTGTGGTGTTAAGACATCTTGTTTTTATAGTACGATGATATACTTTTACTGTTCTCTTCCTAATCACTGCTCTTCCTGAATGACTCACTCTGTGGCGATTTTAGGCTCTCTGTGAACTCAGTGTCCATGAAAGATTAGGAAATTATCAACACGATTTTGCGAGTTCTCAAACCTTACATTCACCAAAGTATTTTTTTAGAGATGGAATTAATCAACACGGACGGACAAACAACTTCCTGACGAATGCACGTCTCGAAGGCTGTTATCCCGCTTACTTGAGAATTTAGGAAACATTTAAAATGTTATGTCAGAATATTTCGATTATTTTATAATTTCTTTCTTCAATTGGAATCATTGTCTGCAACCTGTCGTTAAAAACTAGAGCAGAAAAGCAACCGTTAAATTAGCAGATGTGTTGTGCCTCTGGTCATGCAATTGAATAATTAAGAATGGTAAATTTTCCTCCAGCTGGTTCAGAGACATTATTGTGTCAGACTCTTTGTACTTTAGTTGATCGGCTAGGGTGACAGTAAGCCTACTAAAACTAGGGCTACTCTCCCTCTGGACCAACCAAGAACAAAACACCTAGTGGTCCTCCTAGTGGTGCTTGGGTCTAGTGCTCCCTTACCACTTACCACCACACTTTAGTAGACCATTAAAACCCAGAAAGTGGCTAAATGTTCAATTTGTCATACAATATTATGCCGTCTTCCACTAAATTTGGACAGCTGTAATCACTATGTTTAAGCCTTCTCAGCCTTCAGTTTACATGCCTATTAGCACAGGTTTGGAGAGAAATCTGTTTCACCTTTAACCATTACATTATAGGTACACCCTAGGTTTTAGAAACATGCTCATCCTACTGTACACGATGAAATGACTGATATAACAGGGGGCTGTACTGTATGTGAATGCTTATGGAGGGGTAAACAATAGAAAGCCTTAAATGCTTGTTTGACCAGATTTTGTCTGAAAATATTAGCAGATATATATTATAAATATTAGCTTAAAAATTATGTTAATATTGAGACTTAATATGGAGAAAAAACATCAGCCATCAGCACTTGGGGCTGAGCACCCCTAAATGTCAGATCCTAGAATTGCTCATAAAACCGCTTTTGCACACCTCTGTAGTTTTGACAGGTGCGTAGGATAACATCCTGGTAAGGCTTTCAATTTGTAAAAAAGAACATCCCGCACACTGCCTTATTCACCAGCAAACTTTAATAGGCTACAACGTTTCGGTCGTCAGACCTTCTTCAGGTAAGGTGAAGAAGGTCTGATGACCGAAACGTTGTAGCCTATTAAAGTTTGCTGGTGGATAAGACAGTGTGCGGGATGTTCTTTTTTACAGATCCTAGAATTGCCCCACGACTCACTAGTGAAATGAGGAACCCAAACTGCTTCCCTCAGTTGGAGGTTCGATGCCTGCCATTTGGCCACCTTCATTAGAATGAGTCACCCCCTGTTACGTCTAAATAAGAGACCTCACCTCACACAAGCTTTTGTCATTCATGGTGTGGCATTCAATTCGTACGGTGCAGGAGGACAAGAGGAGGTCAGCACAATTCAGCTCCCTTAGCACAGTGTTTTATTTAATAAGTCCCCACAGGTGACATTTTGAGCTTAATGCTCCTTAAAAGGCCACAGTCATACATAAGGTTCCGTACTATCCTCTTTGACCCAAAGTTCACTCAAGGTCCTGACTCAAGGTTTTGACCTCTGTTCTGACTTTGCTTTGCTTTGACTCCTTTTATGACCTTGCTCTGACCTTGCACATCTCTATTTTTTTTCACGCAGTGACAGAAGCGATATTAAAGGCATTTCTGGAGTGCCAACGCTGTCATTTCATTCACCCTGTAAAATTCACCTCACCTCGGGGGACAGACAGCAGCCCTTTTATTCGCCACATTCATACATGCGAGCTATTGCGCTCCAGAATAGCTGCCCCCTTCCAAGGACGGCTTCTCTCTCAGCCCCTTTCACCAGTCAGTCTCACTGCCGACCGCGTGTCCTTTCTTTGACTTACCACCAAGTAAAAATGCCTCATTCCTGAGCAGGCAAGAGACACAATGGCGTTGGGTATTTATAGCAGGTCCATCTGCTGCTGCGCTGTTCCGTTTGCAGCCACACGTGATTGTGTGATTGTGTGATTGTGTGATTGTGTGATTGTCTGAGTGTTTGCTGTCATTCCTATGCTATCCCTGCCGGCCTGTATCAATGCTGTAACAGCACTGACCTCCATCTCTCTCTCTCTCTCTCTCTGTGCCCCCCCCCCACTCTGCCACTACCCCACGCCCCACCTTCCAACCCACCTTCACCACCCCAACCCCCCCCTCAAACCGCCCCCCCCTACTCTCCCACCCCCCCCTCCCAACCCACCTTCATCCCCCCAACCCCCCGTGTTCCCTCCCGCCTCCCTCTCTGTCGTTCGTCCTCCCTCTCTCTGTGGCCCCCACTCCCCCACGCCACACCTCGCCTCCCAACCCACCTTCACCCCCCCCCCCCCCGTGTTCCCTCCCGTCTTGTCCTCCCTCTCTCTGTGCCCCCCACGCCATGCCCCGCCTCCCAACCCACCTTCACCCCCCCAACCCCCTCCTCCAACCCCCCCGTGTTTCCTCCTGTCTTCCCCCTCTCTCTGTGCCCTGCCTCCCAACCCACCTTCACCAACCCCCTCCTCCAAACCCCCCGTGTCCCTCCTCTCCTCCCTCTCCGTCTTTCGTCCTCTCCTCTCTCTCCCCCCCCCAGTGCCTTTTCGCGAGGCGCCTGCGTACTCCAAGCGTCGGCGGGCCCCCCAGAGCAGCACGCTGTCGACGCCGCGGGTGCTGCTGCGCTCCAACAGTGACAACAACCTGAACAGCAGCAGCGTGCTGGTGGCCGGCCCCGACGCCCCCCCGCAGCGCAGCCTCTCCCCACATCTGCTCCAGCAGATGCAGAGGAACCCCAATGGCACGGTGAGGACCATGGGCCGCGGAGGAGGAGGAGGAGGCGGAGGAGGGGGAGGGGGGCGCGCGGCCCCCCGTAGCCGGTCCCCCTCGCTCAGCCGGCTGGGAGAGGAGCAGCGCAGACTGCAGCTACGGTGAGAAGCCATGACAGACAAAGTGGAGTAGCCCCAACACAACACCTGACAGGGATACAGCACTGTTGTGTCTAATATAAAGCTTGTTATCACTAATGACAAGTGCACAACTAGCACACTGATATCTCTACACTTAAAGACAAGCAGATATGTCTAATAGTATGGGAAACACCTACAAACAGCTGTGGTGAGCAGCCATGATGGACACGGTGGAATAGCCCCAACACATCACCTGACAGGGATACAGCACTGTTGTAATCACTAATGACAAGTATACAACTAGCACACTGATATCGTTATACTAAATATACTATACTATAAAGACAAGCAAATATGTCTCATAATATGGGAAAGACCTTGGCACACACACACACACTCATGCACGCACACACTCATGTACGCACACACACGCGCACACACACACACACACACACACACACACAAACACACACATTGTGACAACACTATATAAGGAAAAAGGATGTACATAGATTGCAGCTTCCAGCTTGTTATGTCCACTGATCAGTCATGATGTAGTCATGATGGACAAACTTTATCTTCATGTATATCATTATATCATTGTCTATTTACCATAAAAAACAGTCTGTACCTTAACACCATAATCAGCACTTATAAAACACACACACACACACACACACACACACACACACACACACACACACACACACACACACACACTGAAGGGAATCAATGCATTACTCCCCCTGAGGTTGACCTTTCAGCACTGAGATTGCTTCTCACACCATGACAACCTCCAAGCCTCCCATTTCCTAGAGAGCGGGCCTGGCTCCTGATACGGCTCCTGGTTAGGATATGCCAATATAACAAGAAAGCTAATTGGGGGATTGATGATTGATGATACTGAGACTGAGACTGAGACTGTGCGGATAGATATTGGTTTAAAAAGAGCAAAGGCTAACAAAGCCTGAAAGCTGCAGCACAGCACAAGCGAAGCGGAGGGCCGGAAATATCACGGCTCTAATCCGGACGGCATTCATCTGAGAAAGATGAAGATGTCTGTAACAGTCCACGCTGTGCTGTGACTGTGACTGTGAAGCCACGTCTGTGTGTGACTCATACTCTGTGTGTGTGTGTGTCTGTGTGTGTGTGTGTGTGTGCGTGTGTGTGTGTGTGTGTGTGTGTGCGTGTGCGTGCGTGTGTGTGTGTGTGTGTGCGTGTGTGTTTGGGCATGTGTGCATGTGTGTGCGCGTGCATGTACCTGTGTGTGTTTCTGTCTATGTGGGTGAGTGTGCACGCGTGTGCATGTGTATATGCATGTGTTTGTGTGTCTGTGTGTGTCTGTGTGCAATGTGCAGCACATAGGCATGTTTACCAGTTTTATGCAAAAATGTGTGTGTATGCATATGTGTTGTGCTTGTGTACTGGAGAATCTCGTCAGTTCCCTTGGGGTGGTGCGAATGGAAGGAAGAGGGGTGGAAGGGGTGGGGGGTGGGTGAGGAGAATAGACTCAGTAACTGGGCCATGACAAACAGAGGGAGAAATCAATGAATTCAGGAGGGAAAGCGTGTGGCTTTTGAGCCGCATCACTGATCTCCACAAGCCTGGCAGATCCCACCCCCCAACCCATTTTACCAGTTCCTCTTTCCCTCCCCCCAAACCACATGCCAGTCAGTCAGGGTAACCACCCCTCAAGTACCTCCACACCCCCACAAAACCTGTCTGATCCTCGCTCTACCCCTGCTACTTACACACGTGGCATTGGAGGGAGCTGTGAGAGACACAGCTGTCCTGAGCTCAGCCAGCATCTGTCCCTCTGTGGAGTGGCACTGCATGTCTCTGCCACGCCAATCAAGTGTCACATTGGGGCCACTCTCTTAGTCACATGACCTACGGTTGCTATGGTCGCTATCGTACTTCTGTGTACGTGTGTAAACTGCCAATATAAATGTTCGAATTGTTGTGTCAAAATGAGGGATAAAGTGCATGTGCGACCGTGTGGGTGTCTGTATGTCCCTGTGTCCGTTTGTGTGTGTGTGTGTGTGTGTGTGTGTGTGTGTGTGTGTGTGTGTGTGTATGTGGGTGAATGTGTGCATGCATGTGTGTGTCCTTGGATATGGGCATGTTTGTGCACTTCTGCCTGACTCGAATATGTCAGAAAAAGATCCGTAGGATACAACAGACCGATCATTTGTGACACAGCTCACACTGTTTGAGCCATGCATGTCCCTACTCAACAGATGCATCACCACTGCAAACCATGGCTTTGTCATTTACAGTGTAATCTTAACCAGTAAGCACATGTACTGTACATGACCATGTAATTCGCTTGGAACAGTATTGCATGCATGCAGCCAGGCTCTGCTGTGTGTTCTGTGCATGTTTGGTGTCCATGCAGACACTACTGTTTCATCCAGTGCTTACTCTTACAGGCTTATCCTGTATGTTACTGTGCACAGTACTCCAGGGCGACACAGCTGTTTGATTTTTTTTTCTTGCTGTGGTTTTCCTGTGTATTTCTCATTCTTAAGGATTAGCATGTGTGTGTGTGTGTGTGTGTGTGTGTGTGTGTGTGTGTGTGTGTGTGCATGTGGGCGTGTGTGTGTGTGTGTGCACGCGTGTGTGGATTGAGCCAGCGTTACGGAGGCTTTATTCACTGGTGATGTAATGCGAACTCTAAGGTGATTAAGACACATGCTCCCTCAACCTCTATACAGATTAAAATGACACATATGGTGCCATTATTTACTGAATCCAGCCCTGCCTGCGCCTCTGTCCATTCAGCAACGTATGGTGGCTCTGCCAGAGACCAGGGGACAGATAAAGATGATTCACACGAGCGTTCAGAGAGGGCTGTCTAAATAAAAATAAACCAAGCAAGCAAGCCACAATACGCCAGTTCAGTTTTAGTCATGTGAAATGCAAAGGGGTCTCCCATGCTGAATCGCAGGGGCTGGGAGAGCGTGCGTGGGATGCGGCGTCTTCTGCCAGCCTTTGCCTCTCGTAGTGTAAACTTGTCACTTGTTGTTGGATGCGGACAGAGCTGTGCCCTCTCTTGCTGTCACCCCATTAGCACTGTGTGTGTGTGTGTGTCTGTGTCTGTGTTTGTGTGTGTGTACACATGTGTACGTGTGTGTGTCTGTGTGTAAGTGCAAATATGCTCAGGTGTTGTGCCACATTTGAAGGTACACACTTCCATTACCCTGTTCATGAAAAAGCTCCATCCAGTTACCCTCTGAGCTCCCGTTCTGTGTCCAGCTGCTCCTCTGTATACCTCCCCTCTCCACCTCCCTCTCTCTTCCTCCTTCCTGTTTCTTACTCCCTCTCTCCTCCTCCTCTCTCTCTTCCTCCCTCTCTCCTCCTCCCTCTCTCCTCCTCTCTCTCTCCTCCTCCCTCTCCTCCCCCCTCTCTCCTTCTCCCTCTCTCCTCCTCCTTCTCTCGTCCTCCTTCTCTCCTCCTCTCTCTCTCCTCCTCCTTCTCTCCTCCTCCGTCTCTCCTCCTCGCTCTCTCCTTCTTCTTCTCTCCTCCTCGCTGTCCTCCTCCTTCTCTCCTCCTCCTTCTCTCCTCCCCCTTCCTGTTTGTGACTGCTGACTCTCTTCTCTCAAAGGGCTGAGGCCAAGGGCTTAGGACGGCTCTCCTCCTCCCTCTCCTCTTCCCTCTCTCCTCCTCCTTCTCTCCTCCTCCCTCTCCTCCTCCTTCTCTCCTCCTCCCTCTCTCCTCCTCCTTCTCTCCTCCCCCTTCCTGTTTGTGACTGCTGACTCCTCTCTCAAAGGGCTGAGGCCAAGGGCTTAGGACGGCTGTCCGTCATCTCCAAATGTCAGGGCCAGTGATCTAGACGATGACTCACTTATCTCCACAATCTCTGACGTTGACTTCTTGGCATTCTGGCGTGCGTTTACGGAGGGTTTCCTCTGTTTACTGTCAGGTGTCATATATTCCCATGTGTAGGTTTCATTAGCACAACCACCTGTGTTGTTCAGGGGGAGGATCAAGTGTAAATTCACCTTAGCTGTCATGCATATTAAAACTACAATACATTTGGGGCCTGATTTACTAAGATCCTAGATAAGGCGCGGTAAATTGGTTGCGTGCGGTAAGAGATAGCAGGTGCTATGGGTTTGTGTGTTGTGGGTAATCAACTACAATTGGCGCACAATTTTTAACAGGTGTAAGCAGCATGGTGGAGACTGCCCTATTTAAATGAGGATTTTTGCATGTTACTAGTTTTCGCCATTGAGAATGTGGAAGAAAGTGGCAGCAAGCGGAAATTGAAATTTAAAACAATGGATCGGGAGGTATTAGTGCAGTCCTTTGTGCCAAAGTTGCGCCCGTTAATAGATGCCTTTTAAACATGCTAAATAAAGATGCCAAAATAGTGAACACAATTGGTGTCAAGGTTTGGTAAATCACAATGCAAATCAAAAAATCTTAATCTATTTGCATCTACTCCCAAAATTTTGAGAGTTCTGGCAGGAACAGCCATATTACCATATTCATTAAGGCAAACACGCTAAATGGATTACGCATGGTATATTCCTGTTTGAGGGATGGAATCCTTATTGCGTCCGGTTAGTAGATCAGCTTCAACATGTTTTTACACGTGCAATCACATTTTCACTCGTTTTTACACATGCAAATCTTTGGTAAATCAGGCCTACAGCAGCCGATAATGTAATAATGGCCTATAATGTAGTAACTGCCTACAACGTAATAATTGTGGCTGTTATTATGTAATAAATCCAATAACTTAATTACTTGTCAATAATGTAAGAAAATGTCTGAACCAATAATGTAATAA
>CM059280.1:5165768-5173268 GCA_030347295.1 Setipinna tenuifilis | reverse complement strand
TTTCAGATTTGTTACAACTTGTAGGCAGTGTAATAAAAGGGGATCATGTGGGAGATGGGGAAATATATAGTAATGTTTTTGGCAAAGCTTTTAGCTTGTAAATATCAGAAGAATTAGTGTGAGGAATGTGTCCAAAGGTTTATATTCATTTTGTTACTATCTGACAGAAATTTATGTTACCATAATGTAAATTGCTTACTTTTTGTCTTGTTTCATAAAAGCCCAATCATATAGTTGGTATGCGTGTATTATAAGCATCGTAATCTCTCAATACTTTAAGCCCTGTTAAGTCTTCATTACTCATAATCCTTGATTCTCTCTGACACAAACTCTCTCTCTCTCTCTCTCTCTTTCTCTCTGTCTCTCTCTCTCTGTCTCTCTCTCTCTCTGTCTGTCTGCCACTCACTTTCCTCACTTGCCCATTTTATTGTCATTTAATACAGTGTTTGATATGAAAGGCACAGAGCTCAGTAGTGAGCTTTCAGAGAACATATAGCCACTCCACTTGCAGGACAGAAGGCTTCCAGCATCTCTATGGAAAGAATTAGCTAAAGTGGCTCTGCTTTGACACTCAACCAACAATGGGATATCCTCAACACATGTAGTTATTTGACAGAGAGATATCCACGGAAACAACATCTAGACTAGGCCTATACAGCCATGGTTGATATGGAGTGGACCCAAGCTTCCACAAACTGTATATGTTGTTTGTTGTTTGTTGTTGTTTTTTTGTTTTTGTTTTATTTGTTGTTTTCAATATTTCACACTTGTCACGTACATATAAAATTCCAATGGTGCAGACATTGTTGCATACTGTGATAGAATCGCAACCCAAATTTCATACAAGTTGGCATAGAAACTACATTTCGTATTCTTTTGATTCTATACTTCTTTTGCCTCATGCCGGGCTATGAAAGCCTTCAATGCGTCAACGCCTGTCCTTGTTTTGGTCGACACATGGGTCACAGTTGTCACCTGAACTAAAAATGGGCCCTTTAGGATTGACTATGTTAGTTTCTATTGCTGACGGACCTCTTGTTGGCCCGCATTAACGGGGCATTGCGTCATTACGCCATTTCGTTATTGTGCTCAATTGCTCCGGTGCCACTGGACTGCAAGGAATGTTGTCTTGTTGTGACCTTGCCAAACTGTAAAGCACTTTGAGCTGCATCTTGTTTGTATGAATTGTGCAATACAAGTAAAGATTATTATTATTGTTTTCATCCACTGTTAATTGGAGCATCCTGTTTTGTTGAACAGTGAGCAGAAGTGACCGTGCCGACAAGAAGAAGCTCTTCAGACACTACACCGTGGGCTCCTATGACAGTTTTGACGCCTCCAGGTAAGGCCACCTGACTGCCAACTGGAATATGTGGGTGTGTGTGTGTGTGTGTATGTGTGTGGGTGTGTGTGTGTGTGTGTGTGTGTGAAAGACAGAGAGAGTGTGAGTGTGTATGTGTGTGTGTGTGTGTGTGCGTGTGTGTGTAGGTGAGTGTGTGTGTGTGCACATTCGGCGTGGGTACATGTGTGGTGCTTGTATTTAGGGTAGGGGGATGGGGCTGGGTAGGCAAAGGATCTGGTGGGTGGGCAAAGGCACAGGAGAGGAGGGTAGAGGGGCCTCTGTTGGTGAGTCACATGACCAGAGAGCCCGAATCTAAAAATGTATCATGTATCCACAGACAACAGCTTGGAAGTGATGTCACCAGAAAGGAAACTATTTTGGTATTTTGATGCTTCTCCTCAGAAGTAAAATGCACTTATGTTTGACAGTGTAATTATAGACCAATACTGCATATCTGTCTCACAAATATGCTAAGTTGCTTCCCTTTGATTTGAATAAAAAAGCTACTCTGTTAACACAAAAACATGCAGGGGGTATGTGGTGATGACTGTACTGCTTGCTTTGTGGTTTGTTGATCACAAATGTAGTGCTAGAACCCGAAAATATATGCAATATTGGTTTTATTGTACAATTTTAAGACAAAATAATAATATTGTGTATGAGATAATAGTAAACTATTGTCTATGTTGACCAGGGGAGCCACTCCAAATGTTGGGACTTGTGTTGGGACCTGTAAAAAAAATGCTAATACAAAAACATATTAGCAAAAGTTGATTTAACTGTAAAGGAGTCAAATATGTAAGTGAGAAGTGTGGACCAAATGAACACTGGCATAGTGTTAAAACTACCTCTGTCACACTATAGAATTTGCCTCGTGGTGCCCTCTGTCAATGGGGGGGGGGGGGGGGGGGGGGGGGGGGGGGGGGGGGCTTAGAATCATGCTCACCTCCTCTGCCTCCTCACTCTGATGGTCACCTCCTCTGCCCCCTCACTCTGATGGTCACCTCCTGTCCCTCCTCACTCTGATGGTCACCTCCTCTGCCCCCTCACTCTGATGCTCACCTCCTCTCCCTCCTCACTCTGATGGTCACCTCCTGTCCCTCCTTACTCTGTTGGTGGCCTCAGTGTCAACCCTCTGAGGATGCTCTTAGCGGTGCTCATCTGTGCATTTAGCCATTTATGTGTTGGCAATATGTAGGCTACACAAAATGTCCCACTATTGCATGTACAATATATATCGGTGGAGGAAAGAGGTTATGATGACCAGTTAGTATAGCCAAATTTTGTATGTGTTTATATTAAATTAAGATGCACATAGGTAACTATTCATCTCCTTATAAGATAGCTGAGTGATAAAAAAAATACCCGTCCCCCTTTCCTCTGCCACTCACCTGTTAACAGCTGTGCCTGGTAGCACATTCAAGTCAGAAGGGGAATGAGAAGTGGAAAGCAAAAGCAAATTCAAGTGCTCTTTTAAATTACTCAAGGATCCATTACCTCTTGAGCTGCAATTCCTCTCACCACATTTACTCGGAAAAGCTGCAAAAGTTGACAGCCAGGGTTGTAACACTAAACCATTGCATAATTAACCATGTTATAAAATAGTAGTGACAAAAGAATAGCAGTGACATAATATAAATTAAAGTAAATAATATATTAAATAAAAACATATGCGATTTATTAAATAAAATATAATATATTAAATAATATAAATTAAATCATTTATATTATTATTTATGTATTCCAACGCACATTACAAAATGTACTGATCATTAGGAAAACAAGCTGTTTCTAATGAACTCGTGTTTCACTGTGTCTGAAAACCCTTGTCTCCGTGTAGCCTATCCTTATTTGGCAAGGTACTACTGTAGCAGAGACGTAAATCAAAAACACATTCAAAAGCACTAATTCAGGACAGATAAACTAAAGCAGGTTTAATGCCAATGCAGCACACAGTGTAGCGCCACCAACAGGTCAAAGTAAAAGTCAAAGAATTCAGAGCGTCTAATCCAGTGGTTCTTAACCTGGGTTCGATCAAACCCTAGGGGTTCGGTGAGTCGGTCTCAGGGGTTCGGTGGAGCCTCCGCCGCAGAGGTCAAGATACACATGCACGGTTCATTTTGTGCACCAGTAAAAAAATCATATTTTATTTTTTACTAAAGAAGGGTTCAGTGAATGAGCATATGAAACTGGTGGGGTTCGGTACCTCCAACAAGGTTAAGAACCACTGGTCTAATCTAAGCATTATCTGTGGCTGTGTGGGTGCTTGTGCTTGTGCTTGTGTCATGTGCGACCTGGCCAGTGGCAGTCGATGAGTTAATCAGCGCTGGGTTAATCAGACAGGCAGGCAGGCAGGCAGGCGGGGAGACCGCGGCAGAAGAGAAGAGAAGAGGGCCAAGCCAGCCTCTCTGGAGTGCCGTGACGGCCTGTTATCTACTCCACACAAATCCCCCTCACAAAGCAAAACAGCACGGGGCTGGAGCCAAATGCCTTGTACATACAAGAGTATAAATGTGTGCCTGGCAATTAGGCTGTGTTTGATCAGACCCAACATCAGCGCAGGCTTTATTATTCATTAGGCAGGTGGCCAGGCCAATGGCAGGGGTGGCGCCAGGGAGCTGGCAGCGTCCCAGTAGCCCTGCCTAGAGAGCGCTACACAACATACTGAGATCCAGAACTAGACCAACTGACAGTGAGGGGGGTAGTGCGTGTTGTGTGTGTGTGTAAGCCAGTCAAAAGTCAAAAATGGGTGTTGTGTGTGTGTGTTGTGTGTGTCTGCTAGTGTGTGTGTGTTGTGTGTGTCTGCTAATGTGTGTGTGTGTTGTGTGTGTCTGCTAGTCAACAGTCAAAAATGGAGAATATGCTCAGCTTCACTCAAGAGAATATGTGCACAGCAAATTCAACTCTGAGAGAGTCTGTTTTAACACTATGCCAGTGTTTATTTTGTCGCAATCTTTGTCGTGTTAATTTAACACTTCTCCCTTACATGTTTGACTCCTTTACAGTTAAATCAATTTTTTACAGTGTTATTTCAACTCTTTATTTTACACTTTTGCTGAACACTGGGAAATTAACACAATGTATCAGAATTTTGCTGTGTGCTGTATTTACCACCTCCGTTTGACCATTAGACTACGTAGGGGAGCTCAGCGCCAGTCAAAGAAGTCTCTCAGCACTTCCAGTGACTTCTCTAAAATATGTTAGTAAATGAGATCTCACTAAGATGTTTGCTTTGTAAGTATGCACCAGTCCAATTAGCGTCTCCTTAGACGGCCATGTGCAGATAAGTTTCTATGCACACGGTCTTATTTAAACATTGCCCACACTCCCTCCGGGCTCTCACACAGCATTAAATATTCATCGTGATTTTTTCTAACTGACAGAAGGTGTCATTTAATTTTGCATGAGACGCAAAATGTCTTAGGCAGCTTCACAGTCTCTGAGTTCTGTCGCTCTGTTTTGGTCAGAGCCATCTAAGAATCTGAGACTTTTTCTCTGAAAGCTTACAATAAATTTAAGACATAGACTATATTTTTTGTCTGTAATGCTGACTAGCAGGTGATATGGTTGCAATGATTGTAAATGCAAACTGCAAGAACATTTCTTAACCTGTTATCATGCAGTGATACTGTAGATCTGTGATATTGTGAACTATTGGAGCCAGGTGGAATCACAGGAAGGGCATGTGTACCCACTTTGGTTACTGTAGCCTATCGTACATCCGCTATACTGAGCATCCTTAAAACAGATTGCGTTGCTAAGGCAACAGAGCATCCGTTCTGTTGCTAGGAGTAGCCTACGCCTCTCTCTCTCGTGCGAAATATAACTGTTTCCAGTGTCTGCTCTATGCATGCAAGCTTTACTTCATATTTGCTCTAGATTGTTTGCAGTTAGTTTAGGCAGTGGTCTAATGTAAATTCTGTATTGATGTTGCCTTTATTTTGCACTAAATGCTGACAGACTTTGAAAAAAGAAACAGATTCTAAAACAACGCTATTCGTGTGTTGACATACAGTGTGGTATTCTGTTATATAACCGGGAATAAAAGGGAAAACGTTTCTGTTTGTATGAAGCGGTCTTATTTTATGTTAGTCTCTCGTGGGAGGGCAAACTACACTGACCAAATGATGCCGTTATTTTGTCAGCAGACATGTAGAAAGAAGGTTATAAAACACATTCTTTATGGTGTGTTGACGATGGTATAGCTGTATATTCTCGAAAAAAGGGCTTGTTGATTAAAACTGCGTTTTGCTGGCATAATTACCGACAAGACTTTCTCCATCTTAGATATTACGCGCGCGCAGAGTTTGGTTACCCCGTGCTGCTGGGGATTAAATTAATGAGCATGTCATTCACGTGCGAGCTATCCTTCACTCTCTCTTCGCCACCCTGCCACTGACTGGACTTTCTGCTTCCCAAACAAGCACGCAAGGGCCCTGCGCTTTCATGCAACCATCACGCTCTCCTCCCTCTCTACTGCCTGCGCGCACTTCTCAGCCGGGATTCTGTTATTGCTGCCCTCTCTCTTTCTCTCCGTTCCGTTGCGTTTGTGCTTTCATCATTTATTTAATCGGTAATGATTCTCACCGACGTCACACTGTGTCGCTGGCTAGGGCCTCCGCGTGTCGCTCCCGCCTGGGTGACGGCTCCGTTCGCAGCGGCTAAGGAGGGGTGGCGTTTTTCGGGAGATGTGGACGCCGGTGCGGCGGCGTCGTCGTCTCGCTGTTAATTTGAAATAAGCGATCGGTTTCCCCGGGCTACCGGTGCTCGCAACGATGAACCTGCACTCGGGCCGTGCGACTGTGGCGATGATGCGGATGATGGGCTGCAATAACGGGCGCTATGCGCGTAATTTTCTCCACAGTGACTGCGTGATCGACGAGAAAACTGTGGTCCTACAGAAAAAGGACAACGAGGGCTTCGGCTTCGTGTTACGAGGAGCCAAAGGTAAGTGAGTTCCCTTCGTTCTCATCCTTTTCCTCTGCTGTGCCGCTGTCAGCTCCAGTCAAACAGCTGTCAGCAGTGGACATAGATGTATGCCATGAGCCTACATGTATTCCCTGTTTAAGAGTCTCCCCTCCACTGTGATTGCAAGTTATTTTACAGCATGCATCACCCAAGTTGAAATGTGACATTGCCTGTGTGCTCCAAACTTGTTTGGCTTTGGTGCTATAAAAGTGCTACTATTGGAGACAAACAACTTAGATCATAGCTTTGGTCAGGAGTGCACAGCTAGCGTGTCTCTCGCGCTCAGACATCAGGCTCTTTAAATGTGTGCTCTGTCCTATTTCGGTAGTCAGTGCACACACGTATATACACGAGACACACACACTCCACACTCCATACACTCACACAGATCAATTTCAACATCCAGAAGTGTTTACCGTGGTGGAGCAGGGAAAACAACTATTTCCTCAGACCTTTTCAGGCTTATTTAATTTGGATTTCACGCTGGCAAATGTTTGCTTTCAGACTTGTATTTCCCTGGGTTACTGTTCTAAATACAACAGCTGGGTGGTTTGCCTGCATGTATGTGTGTGTGTGTGTGTCTGTGTGTATATATATAGAGAGAGACTTACGCTCATACATACATACACTCAGTATATGCCTGAGAGAGAAAGAGAGACCAGTATTTCATTATCTATCATTAACAGTTGAGTGTTCCCGAGTTCATCTTACTAATACCACACTGACACCCATCCATCTCCCCGGGGGGCTGTTATCTCTACCTGCCCTTTCCCTCCCCCTTTTGTGTCTCCCTTTCCAGTAAACACACACAGACACACACACACTGTACATACACACACATCTACACACACACACACACACACATATACACATCTACACACACACACATCTACACATACACACACACACTCTGTACACACACACACACACACACACACACACACATCTACACACACACACGCACCCAGATTGCGCAAACACACCCACACACTGGCCAGGATGTGAGTCAGTGTGTGAGCAGCAGCCTTGTGGAGTGAGCAGTATTAGCATAGCTGTCTGGAGACCTAGCTGTGCCTCACATCACCATCGCCACGGCGCCCATTTATATGGACATCTTCAGAGTGTGTGATGACTCCAGATGACCCATAGAGAGATGGCCAGACAGACAGACAGACAGATATGAATGTGAT
>CM059280.1:5145768-5163268 GCA_030347295.1 Setipinna tenuifilis | reverse complement strand
TGTGTGTGTGTGTGTGTGTGTGTGTGTGTGTGTGTGTGTGCGTGCACTCTTGTGTGGGTTACCCTTACACTTACCTTAAAGAAGTCTGCATGCACAATCTGCATGCATAATCATGATTTAAAACATTTTAAACATTTGAAACATCTATTTGGCTTGTAACTGAGGTGCAGGGGGGAAGGGAAAGCATCTTTTGTGATACCATTGTGAAGAATCGCGTTCAGATTCAGATGTTAGCTTATGTGCTCCTTTTTTGTAAGCCTCTTTGGATAAAAGCATCTGCTAAGTGTAGTGTAATGTAATGTAATGTACAAAGATTCCACTTGTGTATTGTGTTCTCAGTCAGCAAGGTTAGTTCCATTAGTTCCATAACAATGAAAGAAAGAGAGAAAGAGAAAGCGATCGAGAGAGAGAGAGAGAGAAAGAGAAAGCGATAGAGGAAGAGAGAGAGAGTGATCGAGAGAGAGAGCGAGAGAGAGAGAGAGCGATAGAGAGAGAGAGAGAAAGCGAGAGAGAGAGAGAGAGAGAGCCCATCTTCAGCCACAGGTAACAGGTAGGCATATATTGAATGTTTATTTTTATCCCTGAGTCCATTCCTGTTTCCTCTGGGGAGCAGCCGTACAGTAATACAACGGCCCATATTGTTCCCACCACAGTGGAGGTGGTGCTGAGCTGAGCTGAACTGAGCGGCGTTTGAAGTGTGGGCCAACCTGCCCTCAGTGGCAGATCTTCATTCAGCCCGAGAAACCTGCCACGGCACATGGTACCCCAAGCTCAGATCAGTGCTGAATACACTAGGCTCTCTTTACCAGCATACGTGCTCAGCTCTAAAGGTCTAAAGGAAGTAAAAACCCTGCCACAAATTCGATCCAACCAGCTCTGAATCAGCTGATCATAATGAGCACTCAAGACACCTGAAGTCACCTGTGTTAGAAGGAAAATGTGGCAGGGTTTTTACTTTCTTACTTTACATTGCCTTTAATGAACAGGGACAGTAGAAGTAGGAATTAGCTGTGGTGTCCATCAGAAGGCAAGGTGAGCGGTCAAACTTTATGCACACATGGGATGCTATGGGTCAGTGTGTTGCAATATGGCAGAGATTGTACAGTATTAACTGGCTCCATCCTGCTCCTCTAAGACAGCCAAGATACCCCCCCCCCCCCCCCCCCGCTTAAACACACAAACATAGACACACACACACATACACACACACACACACACACACGCACACACAGACATACACACACACACACACGAACACACACACCTTCGTCAGACTCGCATCTTTTGTTGGCAGCCTCTTCCCCTTCTTGCTCCAGCCCTTGCAGGGTGCTGGCAGTAGCAATGAGGAGTAATGCTTCAGCCAAGAGGTCAACTGGCATATGAGTGCCTATATATTTGCATGCCTTACCCACAGACCTGAAAGACAAACGCTTATGATCATTTGTGATCATTTATTATCATTTATTTATTTTGTGTATTTCATTTTTGTCCATGGTGTGATGTAAGATGAGATCTTTTTGAGCCAATTTAACCAAGTGTAGGTTTGTTGCCATATGCTTAAATATGCCAATTGAGCTACTTAATAAATTCCTTATAACATAGTAAAAACAAATGTGTGTTCTTGGGTTTTTTATCACAGAGATCAGGTTGTGATGACTGCTAGCATGTAAGCTAAGTTGGTGCGTAGGTCTGGTGTGATGCAAAGTGGGACACAATCACAGACATAGTGAGACAGAGTGAGTCTGCCCCAGCACTCAAACTGACCACCTGAGCCTACTTCATAAGAACGTAGTTAAAACAAACGTGCGCTCTTGGATCACATTGTAATGGCTGCTAGCATGTGAGCTAAGGGCCAAGTTGGCGTGTACATGTAGGTCTGGTGTGAGACAGAGACAGAGACAGAGACAGAGTGGGACACTCTGCCCCAGTGCTCAAACTGACCACCTGAACCTTGTCCACGCGATCACGTCACTTAATGAAGTCATTAGAACATAGCTAAAAGAAATGTGTGTTCTTGTTTTTTTGTGACAGACATTAGATTGTAATGCTAAGAGCCATGTTGGCGTGTACATGTAGGTCTGGTGTGAGAGTGAGACAGAGACAGAGACAGAGTGGGACAGTCTGCCCCAGCGCTCAAACTGACCACCTGAGCCTTGTCCATGTGATCACGTCATAGCTGCTCTGCTTACCCCATGGCTACACTGGCGACAGGAAAGTGAGAAACGTTTCCGCTTGTGTCTGGCTTAGCTGGGCATATGTAGCTCATAGTAGGGGTCATTTGTAACTGCAGTTGAGTCTAAACATTTATGGTGCCAACACTGTCATTGGTAGTCATTGTATTCGCATGAAAATAGGCTTCTACAGTAGCCTACTCTCAGCCCTCCCAGTTGGCGATACAACAAGATGTCTCTTGTCTTATCACTACAAATCACGTAAAATTTAAAAAAAACTAATTTGTGCACCCTAATTTGTGACCGTAGAGTTAGGCCCAGGACAAATCCATCTCCTTCTCTGTACCAGTCTTGTGACCATAGAGTCAAAGTCAGTCAGAGAGACGGGACGGACAGTAGCCGCTGCATGTGTCTGCGCTGCCATCTTGTATGTATGTACAAATCCACCTCCTTCTCTGTACCAGTCTTGTGTGAAGAAGTCCAGCTGCTCCTCGTTCACACTGTCCCTTGTCCCACAATGCAGTCCTGTAGAGAATACCTGCACAACACAGGTAGAGCCTAGTGGGCCAGCTGGTGCCTAGTGGGTTACAGGGCCTTGTGTTTTCGCTGTTGCTCTCGTAGCTAAAGTGCTAGAGAGATGCTAAAGTGGGTCAAAGCAATATTATTGGATGCGTTCCCAGGATAGGCACAAGCCACAGTAGGTTGGAGTATGAAAGGGTGTGTTGGTATCCTAAAATAATTTTCACAATATCTTCTCAATAGTTCCTGGTCTTTGCTGCTCTAAAATGCACTTACTTTTTATTATGTCCTTAATGGTTGTGAGAACAAAGTATACCTGCCGCACTGTGCAGATATAATTTGTACTTTCCTTAACCTGAGTAACATGTTCACCCAAGTCAAGTCAAGTCAAGTTCATTTGTATAGCGCATTTCATACACAAAAGCCGTTCAAGGTGCTTAAAAAAATGACCATTAGGAACATTGGCTTCACTGTCACTGAAGCCCTTTTTAGGCCAATCCACATCTGTCTCTGCATGACAGTGACAGCATGGGCCTGATGCAGTGCTTGCTGCAGAGGTGTAGTGCTGTCGGTGTAGTGTGTCCTCTGCTTCGCCCCCACCACAACCCCTCCACCACCACTACTACCCCCAGGGGCTGACAGGGGCTGATGGGGGGAGGGGGGCGGGGTAGAAATGGGGTCAGACGGGGCCAAGGCTCTTAGTAGATTGCCTGGGCAGTGCAGAGCAGAGCAGAGAACGAGTATCTCTGGCAAGATCAATCTGCCTGCCTGCCGTTGTGTTGCCTCCCTCCCTCCCCGCGATGCGCTGCGCTGTCCAAATCAAACAGCGGTGCCTGGCTGTCTGACAGCCTCAGCGAGCCTCAGCGCTCCTTAGCTCCGGCGCGGAGAGGGTCATGGGTTTATGGGCGGTGTTGTTTTAGTGGGGCTGAGAGCAGCAGTTAAAATGAAATGTGGCCTCCTTGTCATCCTATTCACGGATGGTGTATGTGTGTGTGTGTGTGTGTGTGTTCACCCTGCAATCTCACATGGGACGAGGAGAGAGGGAGAGAGAGAGAGAGAGAGAGAGAGAGAGAGACAGAGAGAGAGAGAGAGAGAGAGAGAGTCAATGGAGTTCAATGCATGGCTGTAGACCTCTATGCAAACAGATGAAGAAGAACTGCAAGTGAGGGCGTGAGAAAAAGACAAGGGAGAGGGAAGGGACACCGAGACCAGTGTGAGAACAACGAGAGGGGTAAAAAGTCAGAATAATAGTGAGAAAATGCAACTGGATTGGCGTGCTGACTTGTCTGTGGACAATGTCAAGAAGACTGTGAAAAAGTTCAATAGTTTGAAACCTCTCCATGGTGCTATGGGTCTCATGAAGAGAGTTACGTAAACGCCCCTCTTCATCCATCCCTCTATATTACGAAAACTTTATAGGACACCCCAGTGTCAAGGGCCCGGAGTGTGCAGGGGATGCGTGAAGGAGAATTTTAAGTAATGACGAGAAACTTTTTTAGCAGTTTGCTTTTAAGTATGCTTTTTCATCACCGCATTGCATTGCATTTCTGAATATAGAATAATCATTTAAGTTCACAGTGCTTGCCCAAGTTTGTCCATTTGTTATGCACATAAGAGTTGTAAAGATTTCTGTGAGCAGCAATATTTTCATTGACGAAGTAAGCAAATGTTTATGGAAGCTGAGTAGAATGACTGCTCAGTGGTTATTACAGAGATGGAAGTCTTAGATTTTAGCTGCCGTAGTCCTGTTCATGTTTTTGGAAACTGACCTCAAAATAAAACATTTCCAGAACAAACTAGTGTGTGTGTGTGTCAGTGTGTGTGTGTGTGTGTCAGTGTGTGTGTGTGTCTGTGTGTGTGTCTGTGTATTAATATTACATCAGACAATCCACTGAATTGATAATGAACAATTACAAAATGGTAAAAGCGGAGCTGTTTTTTAGGTTTATGATGCCTGTCACAGCTGTATTAGTTATGATTATTACATAATCTTATTGAGTGCCCTCCAATAAGCTGCTAATGACAGTGCAGTCTGTGTGCACACACACAAGCAAACACACACTCTCCCTCTCTCTCTCTCTCTCTCACACACACACACACACACACACACACACACACACACACACACACACACACACACACACACACACACACACACACACACACCAGATGATGGAGCCTGGCACTGTGTTTGGGCAAGGGTAAAAAATAGTGGGGTGAGAAGTGGGACTGATCTACCAGGTTCCCAGGTATGGGAGGCACAAGGAGTCTGTGTGTGTGTGTGTGTGTGTGTGTGTGGGGGGGGGGGGGGGGGGGGGGGGTCACGAGGAGTGTGTTTATTTTTCTTTAAATATTAATATAATGTAAAGGTCACAATAAAGATAAAACATTTGTGTCCTAGCCTACATATAGTATCTGAGGAGGACAGGCACCCTTAACCCTTGCACAAGATGGTTTAGTCCGCCTTTACCGGGCTTTTTAACTAGGGTTCAGTCCGCTGAAGAGGCAGTGCTGATTAGGCTATGTGTACTGCTGAAGACAATGGCCAACAAATCTGGGTTTCTGAAATGAAAAGATTGGCAGGAAAGGGAGAAAAATAAACAAAGGAAAGAAACTGCTGACAGATTTCTTTACCAAGAAGAAAAGGTGAGCCTAAATGTAAAAGTAAGTGGCCTAAATGAACCTTTGTGTGGTTATAAACAGTTTCGATACCACCATGATTGTCAGTGCTAAAAATGGCACAACGCAAAATTAGAAATAAAATGATGCCTCATCTGTAATCTGAGGTACAGTCGAGATGCAGTTTTGTTTGCATAGCCTTGTTTTTTTTGCATTGTTTGCATCAGATCATTGTAGCAGTGGTATACTAATTCAAAATTAGGCCAACAGTGTACATTAACATGTTATAAACATGACAATCAAACATAACAATAACAAAACATAAGAATATAAACATACCAAAAAGTACCATAGGACTTGCATATAATACAAATAAGTAAAACACACAATGTGTAGCATAATGAAGCTCAAATGGTGCCATTTAAGCAGCAGTGTCATTTTGGGTGATTAGGTAACTGGTAACTGATAGTAAGCCCTTGTTGTTCTTGGTTTGGGGGGGGGGGGCAGTCGAGCAGGGCACATGGGATCTGCTTGTGCATAGTGCCCAGATTTTGGTGCTTCACTGCTAATGGTGCTGGTGCTGGCTTAACCTGATTAATGTTGATGGGCCTGCAGGTGTTGACCTTGACCCAATTACGCGTGCCATGTGTGTGTGTGTGTGTGTGTGTGTGTGTGTGTGTGTGTGTGTGTGAGGCACAGCTTTGCCATGTGGCAGTGTTATTCAAGGTAACGCCATGTGTCTACACTTCAGGCTGTTAACACACACACATACACACACACACACACACACACACACACACGCACACACATATGTCTATATATATAGACACACACACATATATATATATCATCTGTGTGTGTGTGTGTATATACACGTAACACACACACACACACATACACACACTGATGATGAGCAGCAAATAGGCACTTTATACATTGTCACTCAGGGATCACAGTAGCTGTGCGATAACACCGTTGCATCATCATGGCTGTCATTAGCATCCTTAAGCGCTGCATCAGTCAAACATCTGTGGGCCCGCAGGAAGCAGCGATGTGCATCACAGAGGCTATGTGTGTGTGTGCTGCTCACAGGGCCTATGTGTGTGTGTGTGCATCACAGGGCCTATGTGTGTGTGCAGCTCACAGTAGCTATGTGTGTGTGGGCATCACAGGGCCTATGTGTGTGTGTGCTGCTCACAGGGCCTATGTGTGTGTGTGCTGCTCACAGGGGCTATGTGTGTGTGTGTGCTGCTCATAGGGGCTATGTGTGTGTGCTGTTCACAGTGATGTGTAGCACAGGGGGCATGTGTGTGTGTGCTGCTCACAGTGCCTATATGTGTGTGTGCTGCTCACAGGGGCCATGTGTGTGTGCTGCTCACAGTCATGTGCATCACAGGGGCTATGTGTGTGTGTGCTGCTCACAGGGCTATATGTGTGTGTGCTGCTCACAGGGACTATGTGTGTGTGCTGCTCACAGTGATGTGTAGCACAGGGGCTATGTGTGTGTGTGCTGCTCACAGTGATGTGTAGCACATGGCCTATGTGTGTGTGCTACTCACAGGGCCTATATGTGTGTATGCTGCTCACAGCCTGGCGGTGCGGTCACCATGCTAGGACCCCTCACTCGAGGGGCACTGAGCATGAAATGAACACACACTGTGCTCTTTACTCACAGGGCTTCTGAGCAGCTGCAGAAAGGGTCTGCACACACACACAGATGCGCACGCACACACACACACACGCATACAAACACACACACACACACACACACACACACACACACACAAGCGCGCGCGCACACACACACATGCACTCACACACACATCCACACACACACGCACACACACACAGCAATTCAGATGTGTCTGCTCTGATGAACACAACCCAATGATGATTCACATCACTGCTCAACCAGGAGAGGGAAAAAAGGCACACAGGTGAGGGCTCCTGAAATCATACACTATCATACAAATCATATTTTACTGTTAGCAAATTAGAGCGGCTTTATGTATCTTCAAATCAAATGGGACATAGAATGTGTGGAAAACAGTTTGCAGTCAGCATCACAGTTGCAGATATAGTGCACATCTTTTCTGTATATGTGTACAAAGACTTTATGTGGCCTCATGTCATGATCTCTGTTTGGACAGGCAATTTCTCTTTTTCTATGGCGGTGTTTCATTTGAATACATTTCCTATATATAGCCTCTTTAAATCCAAAGTAGTCATAAAACAGCCCTGATATGTCGCCAGACATTTAGGAATCATGGTAATTTCAAATACTTATATCACTAATAACACTAGCCCAGCCAGAATATTATCATTTTAAAAGCCAGGAGGCAGCCCACCAGTGATGTTATTGTTGACACCACCCTCCACCTATCTGCCAATTACAAAGTCAGTACCTGGGTTGGGGACTCTGGTACAGTCCTTAGTTGGCTGAGATCCTATGCACAAGCCAGAAGTTTCTTTTGTCACCATTGCCAACTACGCCTCAACCTCAAGGTCCTTGACATGTGGAGTGCCCTGGGATCGATCCCTGGGCCACTTTTATTCAATTTGTACACGCATCCACTCGACAAATTATTGAGAGCAACTCCATCTGCTATGCTGACGACACTCAGCTCTACTTAGTCCTGTCACCTGATGGCGATGGCCCTCTACAATCTTTGCATTGTGTCGACCAAGGTAATAGCTGGAACTTTCTTCAGCTGAACACAGATGAGACAGATGTGATTGTGTTTGGAACGTAGGAACGTAGACTTAGGATAACCAGTGTATAGGCTTCTAAGGGGTTTCAAGCAAAGGACTCCTGCGTCACTGTCATTGGCAACAAGCCTATGTTTTGTAATCATATGAAAGCAGTTACTAAACAAGCATTTTATCATCTAAAATGCATTGCCAAGGTAAGGGATTTTATGTAAGTAAATGACCTTGAGAAATGTATTCATGCTTTTATGTCCAGTAGGGTGGACTACTGCAATGGTCTTCCCAAAAAAAAAAAACCATCACGTGCTTTCAAATGCTCCAAAATTCAGCAGCCAGGGTCCTAACTAAAACAAAAAGGATTGAACATATCACTCCTATCTCGATGTCCCTACACTGGCTTCCTGTAATCTACAGAATCGATTTTAAAGTTCTGCTGCTAGTCTTAAAGTCATTAAATGGATTACAATCAGCGATAACACTTTACAATAAGGGTACATGAATATACATTTATTAATTTATTAACTACTGTATTTAAAGAAGGAGAAGTTAATGATTATTACATACATAAATTATTACAAAATAACTATGCATTAATGTTTAACACATAGGCCTACTGAGCCATACATAATTATTACTACTAAATCACAGTTGGCATATTCATGTACCCTTATTATAAAGTTGCGGACTCTAACCTACCATTTCACTAACCCCTCAATTCTTGGCATTAATGAAGGTCTGACAGACCATGCATTCCTTAACCATGATTAAACAGTAAATCATGTAGGACTCAGTACATGTTAGACATTAATGCACTGTGGTTTATACAGTAGTTAATACATTAATAAATGTATATTCATGTACCCTTATTGTAAAGTGTTACCCGAGCAGCTTACCTACTGGACATGTTTACGCTTTACACTCCTGCTAGGACCCTTTTATTTATTTGTTACACTCCTGCCAGGACCCTTAGATCCCAGACACATTTTTTATTTGTTCAACTTATGTTATATCAACAAGCCTTGAGGTCTCTTTTACTGTAGCTGTGCAGCCAAACTCTGGAAGCAGCTCCCAAAAGACAAAACAGCCCCAAAACAGTCTAAAAGTCTAAACTAAGGGCAAAGCTGTACTCAGTTGCTTTTTTCTGATTTGTTTTTATGCCTTTTGATGATGTTTTAACATGTACCTTAGCCTTTTACTTCTTTAAGCAGTTTTGCTATTCTTATTTTTTTATTTTTTTATTTTTTTATTTTTAAAATACTATATTATTATTATGTTATTGATTGGAGGTGCAAAACCCTATTGCTTTTCGACAGATTATTCGAAAGCTTTGTAAATTTATACACACATCGAAACTAATGACCACTTCTCAGGGACAGAGGCTTGGCTGTGGGTAGTGACCATGTGCAGCTGTAACTATGTGTGCATACAGTATGTGTTTTTGCTCACTACTATTTTAGTATGGATTTTTTAACATTACTCACGTACGTTACTAAAAGTTAGGATAGAAAACATAGTACATCAAAGTGCATAGAGCATCAAAGTGTGGATGTCAAATCACACTATGAAGCTTTCATTGTATTTGATTTCCCTACAGACTGGCTCACAAAGGAGTCTGTGAGGTTCACGTGTGGTGCAGGTGTAAATATATGCATTTGTCCCTTAACAACTCATCGTCAGCCTATATGTGCGTGTGTGCAAAGTTATGTGGGAAAGATCTAAGGACACATAACAATTGAACAATCAACCAGCCCTTGCCTTCATAAAATTGTGGACCATAGCAAATGTTTGAGTAATACAGTATTTTAGTGTACTGTATTATCTTTGTATAAAATTGCGTACATTGTGTTAGAACAGATGCTGGAATGAATATCAGAGTGAAATAGCAAACAGTTCTGCAGAGCGGCTTCTTTTGTAGTACTCAGTCACTCACTCATGAATGAATGAAACCAGCCATGACTGTTCCAGTGTCAGTGTGTTTTGTAATGACAGTCTCATATTCCCTACAGAGTGCACATGCTCCATACAGGCCCAATGCAGTACACCCCTCTGTGTACTACACATTACTGTTGTAAACACTAACCTGTGGCTAAAAATAGACCATACTCACACACAAGACCCAGATACGCACGCACGCACGGATGCACGCACGCACGAATGCACGCGCACACTCACACACACACATAGATACACAAACACACACTCACACACTCACTCACACACAAAGACACACACACACACACACACACACACTCACACAAATACACACACCCCCCCCCCACACACACACACACGCTCACACACATACACACACACACACACACACAAATACACGCACACACCCACAAACCAACCCCTATAAATACCTGTGGTATTAATGGGACCACAGCTCATCCATAATTTATCCCAAAACAGGCTCCCGTGTACAGTCAGTGAAATGGATTTTACAAACGCATCCTGTTTTCCCCCTCCTATCCTATCCCCAATAAGATTCAGCATTGCACACACACAACCAGGGACTCAGCTGGTGTTGGTGCTCGTGCTCAAGTGGGGGCGAGACCATATTTAGTGCAAACATGGCGGGAACTTGGGGAGCATTGATTTGATTTTGACGTGCCACAGAGAGGGCGCTCCTCAGGCTGAATGTCAGCGCCACGCCACGCCCCCCCCCCCCCCCCCCCCCCCCCCCCCCCCCCCCCCTTCCCCTCTCTGTCGTTAATAATGAATGGAGGACAGCGTATTTACAGCGCTGTTGCCACAGCACTACATTCCAGCCCCCCCCCCCCTTGCCTCACACACACACACACACACACACACACACACACACACACACACACACACCACCGCCACCTCCTCCCCCCACCTTTACTCCTTCACAGCTCCAAACGTGATGCACGGCAACAGTCACCTAGCAACTGAGCCCTAGCAAAAGGCTGCAAAGGGAGCTTGAAAGCACACACACACACACACACACACACACACACACAGGCAGCCTGGAAGCACTTGAGAGCATGTGCTGTGGGTCAGGGGTTCACCCTCCGGTAGTTTTACACGAGAGGAGCACCCTGGCTACTGACAGGGACGACACACTTACACACACTCTCACACACACTTACACACACTCACACACACACACTTACACACACTCACAGGGGTGACACACTTACACACACTCACACACACACACACACACACTTACACACACTCACACTTACACACACTCACAGGGGTGACACACTTACACACACTCACACACACACACTTACACACACTCACACACACAACACTTACACACACTCACATATACACACAGACACACTTACACATACTCACAGGGGCGACACACTTACACACACTCACACACACACACACACACACTTACACACACTCACACACACCCTTACACACACTCACAGATACACACAGACACACTTACACACACTCACAGGGGCTACACACTTACACACACTCACAGATACACACAGACACACTTACACACACTCACAGATACACACAGACACACTTACACACACTCACAGATACACACCGACACACTTACACACACACACTCACAGGGGCAACACCCAAGGAAAGGGGGTCACATGAGGTGAGGCATATATATGCAGTGCAGATGACATTTCTAAGGGTGACATTTGTCTCTGGAGATGGACTCTATTTGTTAACGCTGCCTTTAATGCCTTAACCCCTCACTATGTTACTTCTGTCTGTGTCAGAGGGCACACAGGTTTCAACATTGGCCTGATTTACTAAAGGTTTGCGTGTGTAAAAACGAGTGAAAGTTTAGCACGTTTGAAAGGTGTGTGTTAACTGGCACAACTTTGACACAAATGTCTGCGGCTATTGTAGCAAGAAGGAGGCATAGACAGAACAGTGTTCCCCACAGAATTCTCACAAGATATCATATAGAAAACATCCTATAAACATCCTATAAACATCCTACAAACATCCTATTTTTATTACACTGTATGTTTGGAGAGTAAGAGTGGAGCTTCCTAAGTGACCACTATAATCCTCTGGCTAATCACCAAGCTAAATATAGCAAATGAACATGCTAGTTAATGTCAAAGATTAAAGGAAAAGGTTGGTAAATTATTTCCTTTCTCTGACATTGGAACTGATATTTATGCCAGCAGCTTTACATGGAATCAGATGTTTGGTAAATGTAGAACATATTATATTGGCATTTAACCATTTCCATGTATTGAAAACTAATATAAAAAGTGTATTTTGAGGTATCACAATCTTACTGGTATGTGATTAGACTTGTCTGAATTGCAATGAATTCTGTTCCCCTTCCTGTAATTCCAATTCAAATATAATTCAACATCATGTGGAGTGGAGCCTATTGAAATATAAATTCATTCATTGAATTGAATAAAGTTAAATTCTGAAATTCTGAATTTCGCACAACCCTGATAAACACGCATGAATACATACACTCATGTGCCCTTCATAGAGCCAGTTAATGAGATTGCATCCCTTAAGCTCCAAAAGGGAAATGCTTTATGGCACAAGCCAGCCTATTCCTCTGGGAATACAAACCCCCTCCACTGTGTATTCAACAATTAACCTGCCACTGCACCCACGAGACTCACCACAACAGACACCAAACACACAAAGATGAGTATGTGCAAACACACACACACACACACACACACACACACACACACACATACATATATATACATGCACTCACACACACACACATAAGCTTGAATGACAAGACCTAGCCGGTATGGGGACACTCCTACTAACTGTAGCTTCTGGCCCTGCACTTGTACAATTAGGAAGTTATCACAGGAGCTATACACTAGAGAAGGGAGACCTTAGACACTGATGTGTAGTTACACACACTCCCCAGAAGGTACCTGTGGCCAAACATTTTGAGGATTCTGAGGATTCTGCATTCATTATCTACCTCACAAACAGTGCAAGGGAGACAGAAATCTATTTATTAAATTTTTTCTTACTTATTTATTGATTTATTTTTGTGTGCTCAGACACTTTGCTGAATTGGATTTCTAACAGTTGATTTGTTTCGGGGTTTGACCATTAATCTTATTAGCGGGACAGTTTTGGAATACTGTGTTCCTCTAAGCGCCTCTTATGGACCATGGACTTATTGTACGTGGCCCACAAAGTTTGGAAACGGCACATTCAGACTTTAAATAGACGTTAATAGAATGAGGTTCCAAACCTCCCTCTACAAATGACCCAAAGGTTTTTTTCCTGGTGAAGTCAGGCAAATAGTGTTTAGAAGAATGGCTAGTTATAGAAAGGTTGAATATGTCTGTTTGTGTTTGTTAGGAAATAATCGAGGAGATTTTTTTGTCTGTTTCGTTTTCATTTTCAAAACCTTTTCAGGTTTTGCTCAAAGACTTGTTGCCAATGCAGTGGCACAATGGAGTGTACTGTAGCTGCCAGAGTGAGGTGAGGGGCACTCTTTTTCTGTTGCAAGACACACAAATAGAAATAAAACAGCAACAGTAATATGACAAAAAAAAGAAAAAGAAAGTTTGAATGTGTCTTCTTACTTAGCCTGCTGTTGCTTGCCTGTTGTTTTAAACTGAGATTTATTTCTGAGATTACAGGCTGACAACCCTAATGAAGTCGGACAAATGCTTTCTACCCATGTTTACGCAAGAGCCCGCATCAACGGGGCATTGCATTGTTGTGACATTGCATTATTGTGTCACGCAAGAGCCCGCATTAACAGAGCATTGCGTCATTGCGTCATTCATTATTGTGATCAACTGCTCCGGTGCCACTGGACTGCAAGAAATGTTGTCTTGTTGTGACCTTGCCAAACTGTAAACCACTTTGAGCTGCATCTTGTATGTATGAATTGTGCTATACAAGTAAAGATTATATTATTATTATTATTATTATTATTATTATTATTATCATTATTATTATTATTATTAAATCAGCGATCAATGGAGAAGGCCAGGTTGTTAATGCAGCCATGGCAGTAGTGTCAGAACTTAACAGAGGTGGCCATCCTGGGTTCAGAAAGTAAAAGTCCTGCCACATATTTGTTTCAGCCAATTCACTCATCCAGCTGATCCTATAGGTAGATGAGATAATTAGTGAAATCACCTGTGTTGAGAGCACAGGCAGTAGGAACAGGAGCACATGGCAGGACTTTTACTTCCTCAATCCAGTTTGTCTGCCTGTGGAGCTAGATAAAGCTATACAAAGACTAGCATCCATACTGAAACAGGACAAGTGAAACAGGAGCAAGACAAATGCGTACACTATGTTATCCATCATGGGCAAAGATATTTTCTTCCTTTCTGCCACTAGTGGTTTTTGTGTCAGCTTGCACTGTGGTGACATATGATGAGGTATAGCCGTGCCACAGTGAAGTGATCAATGCAGATTGGAAAAAAGACTGGTTCAGTGGTTTCTGAATGAACCCAAAGTCTATAGCAATTAGGGTGCAACGACTGGAACCGACCGTACCCCCACCGGAGCATAGCTGGACCTTATTTACAAAATGAATTAGGCTCTGGTTAAACTAGGCTATTGTCTAGCGTGAAAAAGTGCAATTTGTCCTTTTTTTTAGTAAATACCCTTTGACAAGACAGACCTATTGAACTGAGGAAAAGAGGAAGAGACTCACATTGTGAGTGAGACAGACATTGATGTATGAGCGTGATAATGCCAAAAATATCATTCCTAAGCCCGTGCATAAATCACTCTGTCAAACGCTAAACAGCCACACTCCGTTTTCTCCGGGTGGCTTTCCACACACATCTAAGAGCCTCAGTACAGCAGGCACAGGCTGCTAACAGCAGGAATGAGTGTGTGGTGGTCGTAGTGGATCAGTGAGCGCATGAGTTGTTTCGGCTCTTACTGCGACTGTGTTCTCTTCAGGTGTTCTTGCATGCCCAACTCTATCTAACTTAAGAAACTATCTGAGATGAGAAACAATTAAACAGTTTTTGCTGTATGTGTGAGTGTTTCAATTTTATCTAGTCTTCTATGAGATAGTGAGGTACAGATGCAGGGCGCGGTTAGGATATGAAAATTGGGTTTAAGACAAGTATAAATACTTTCACTGTTATTTTTTTCTTTCTCTGTGCAAAAAGTAAACCTATACCTACAGGCTATCTGTATCTGTAGCCTGTATTTCGTCATGCTGGTATGAAAGTCTTGGCGACAGGTTAACTGATAGAAATGAGATACTGAAGCACAGACTCCTGGAGTGGTGCAGAGTGATAGAGCTGTATAATGCTTTTCACATCATGACAGCCTCTCTTTGCTCAGGTCTCCCTTTACATGTACAGTACAGGCCAAAGGTTTGGACACACCTTCTCATTCAATGCATTTTCTTTACTTTCAACAAAACTATAAATGAGCACATGGAATTATGTACTTAATACCACATAATTCCATAATTCCACATGTGTTCATTTATAGTTTTGATGCCTTCAGTCAGAATCTACAATGTAAATAGTCATGAAAGTGAAGAAAACGCATTGAATGAGAAGGTGTGTCCAAACTTTTGGTCTGTACTGTATGTATTGGAAGTGGCACCAGCATGCCAGGCTGACTGTCTGAATGCTGACCTCTGTAGCATCTATTCCTTTTCTGGGTCTCGCTGTTGGAAAAGCCAGCTACTTTGTCTCCTATTGCTGATTATTGGCTGTATGCAGGGCAACAGAAACAGGTAGTGTTTTTATTTATTTTTGTCCCAGTGATTTACACATACATCAAACCAAAGTGCTGGGCCAGTATTGATTTCCCACTCTGTTCACATACAGATCAATGGCTCTCTTAAGTACTCAAATCAATTACTGCGGCTACACTCCGTATTAATGACAGAGATCAATCATGCCGCATGCCAGCGGGTGTCCACTGCTGTGGCTTCTATGATGGTTTCATTTTCTTTTCGCTCTTTTAATTCGTGGCGGTGTAAGAAAGTAAGAAAGATGGGCTTTTCACTTTCACTGAGGGGAAACCCACTCCTGGCTGAGGAATTCCACAACAGACATGAGGCTGCTGGCATTTACCTTTTGTATAGAGGCAGGTTTTGTGTGTGTTGTGTGTGTGTGTGTGTGTGTGTGTGTATGTGTGTGTGTGTGTGTGTGTGTGTGTGTGTGTGTGTGTGTGTGCCTGTGTGTGTGTGTGTGCGCGCGCTTGTGTGTGTGTGTGTGTGTGTGTGTGTGTGTGTGTGTGTGTGTATGCGCCTGTGTCTGTGTCTGTGCCTGTCAGTGTGTGTGTGTTGAAGCCCTCACACCTCGACTGTGTATGTGTCTGAGCGATGATATCTGAGGTATCTGTGGTTGGCAGCTGAGTTCAGTCCCCACTTGTCTGCCTTAAGAGCACCCTTAAGATAACAAAAATACCTTTAAAAATCGAACGAGTAGTGTGTCCTAGTTTCTCTCTCTCTCTCTCTCTCTCTCTCTCCTCTTTCCTGGCCCTCTCCATGCCTGATTAAAGCACTCCCTTTCAGACAGACTGCATTGTGCTTCTTATAATCCACTCTGGGTCTGGGGGCGTGTGCTTGTTGACAGGGCTGCCACCGGTTCCCATGTTCAGGAGCCGTTTACACACATCCACTCGAGTCACTTGTCTGTCTGGCCTAGTGGCTCAGTGCCAGCCGCCCCATGCAGGCACACTGGACTCGGTATCAGGCCTGGGGGGGTGGTCCAAGCACGTGTCTGGTTTAACCTTTTAGATGATGATGTAGGAGATATTTGATGCTTTTTAATGATGATATTTGATTTGTTTTTGTCAATTTTGACATCCAAAATCCAAATCCAAAAAGAAAGGAAATGTTAAGGTTTATTTTGTATGTTGTATGTTATGTTGTAATATTACAACAGGATGCTTGTACGGGTTAAAAGTGGGAAACTGTCTGTCTGGCCCGGTGGCTCAGTGCCAGCCCCCCGTGCAGGCTCACTGGACTCAGTATCAGGCCTGGGGGGATGGTCCAAGGGCGTGACTGGAATTAGTGACTAAGCCAGCTAAGTTAATTGTGTTAAAACCCCCAGAGACCCAAATATAGAGGAAAACTTTAAAAATGTCTGAACCTTTTAGATGATGATGTAGGAGATATTTTATGCAGAAATCATTTTTTGGTCAATTTGTAGAATTAATGGGAATCGATGGGAAAATACCTCTAAATGTATTTTGAATTTTCATCATTTTGGGTAAATAAATAAAGTATAAATGTTAGGTCATTTAAAAATAAGTCTTTTTTTCCCCTCGAATGCTTGCTAGTTTAACTTTATAGTTAAGTATTTGTGACAATGATCCATCCCAGCATTTCCATCATTCGGTTGCTGTCTGTAATGATTCTGTTCAGACCTCTCACTCATGTCACTCTAAACCCCGGAGAGGAATGTTTTATGTGCAGCATGTTCAGCTCCCCAGCCATCAACTCCATCGCCATGGTAACAGAGAGGGGTTGTCACTATCTCTCGAGACCTTTGGAAGTGTATCCATTTAATTTG
>CM059280.1:5125768-5143268 GCA_030347295.1 Setipinna tenuifilis | reverse complement strand
CTGCCTCCAGTGGAAGTGGGCCAAAGAAAGACTAATGCCGCATTTATTGTACTCCGAAGAGCCAGTCACCTAATAACCTTAATCTTCCCTTTGGTATTTAAAAGGAAAGGCCAGTAATTGGAAACACGCTAAAAGGTCTGTAAAACGCTCAGAGATTGTGTTTGTTTCCTCTGCCTTTTATAATACTCTGATGGGGGTGGGGGGCAAATGCTAGCTAGTGTGGTCCAGTACGCCAGAGCACTTGCCATGTCAATTGAGCCCAGTCAAAGAGAAATGACAGCCCCAGGGTCTGATTATGGTAGTACTGGGGAGGGGGGGGGGGCACACAAAGATACAAGTATAGAAGGATACAAGGATGGTTTATTGTCACATGTAGAACATGCAGAAAATGGTGATTGTTTGTCTAAAACTGTGCCTGGGGGGGGGTAAAGTGCATAGAATGTAGTTTGAGGATGTCTACCTGATAAAGGGCAGAGGTAGGATGGGTGGTGGGGGTTGGACATAAAGTGCAGTTGGGGTTGGGAGGGAGGATTGGCTTTGGTGGCCGATGATGGGCTGTATGTGTGGAAGGGAAGGAGTGCTGGATGAGGATGGGGAAATGTGTGACACACTCGTACTGTACTCTGACCATGGCATGCAGGAGTGGGGCACACAGCCAGACCACATCTTTTCTGAAGCCTACTTTAGGCACATCCGCACAGGTGCATTTACAGTACGCATAGGTCACCCAAGGCACACAGCAGTGCGTGCCTTTTACCAGCTCTGTGCAGTCTAGGTGCATTGCATGTCAAAATGACTAGCCAGCAGCACAGCTCTGCTCTTTGCGGTAATGGACTGAAGTTGTGGCCCGTGTGGACCAGCAGGTGTCATTTATTGATGTGGTGCTCCTGCTCCATGCTGCCTGCATTTCTTCTGGCCTGTTTAATGTCATCTCTCCCATACAGCACTGCTATATAGACATGGGTGGTGGGGGGAGGGGTGGGGGGTGGCATAAAGTGCAGTTGGGGTTGGGAGGGAGGATTGGTTTTGGTGGCCAATGATGGGCTGTATGTGTGGAAGGGAAGGAGTGCTGAGGTGAGGATGGGGAAATGCGTGACACAACTACTGCCTTTTCTCGTACAGAGTGATGCAACAGAGGCTTATCAGGAAGTGAGTTTATTTATCTCCACACTGACTGACTCTGTGTGGCCATGCTGCCTGTCTGATGTGGCAGATGCTGCTTATCTGTTTATTTTTTTTGTCCCCCCTTGTAGATCAGATATCAGTCCATCAGCGATTTATGTGAAGTTTAAGTGCATACCTGCTTTTGACATAATCTGTTACATCTCTGTCTAACTATATAACACACCTGTCCGCCCGTCTGTCCAAATATTAATCCTAAAATATTGTATAATTCTGCTTTCCTGGCGCTGGCTCTGTGCTCTGCTTCCCCGTGGGGTGCCAGGATGAAAAGGAATGTGTGAGTGTGTGTGTGTGTGTGTGTGTGTGTGTGTGTGTGTGTGTGTGTGAGTGTGTGAGAGAGAGGTACCTAAAGATGAGGTCCGCTGGCATCACACACTGCAGGTCTCCCCTGCACACAGCAGCTGTCTTCTGGCACGCATGCAGAGGAGGAGGGTGAGGGTGAGGGTGAGCCTGAGATGAAGAGTAGGTTATTGGTATGCCATCGGAGGACACCGTGCTGAAGACTTGTGTTTTTTAATGTTCAGGGCCAGAGCATGATCTGCTTCTCCTTCATCCTGACCACTAACATACAACACACACGCTCACAGTAGAGAGAGAGCACCCCTTCGCTGTGCACTGGGAAAGTGGGTTAACAGGAGCTGTGTAAAGCATGCTTTTTTGAGTGTGTGTGTGTGTGCTCACACACGAGCGTGTGCATGCATGTGTGTGTGTGTGTGTGTGTGTGTGTGTGTGTGTGCAAAGCAGAGGAATCACAGTTCTGCGTATCCTAGGCAACAGCCCAGGAGGCTGATGTCACAAGCACGTCACATGACAGTGTGGGAAAGAGAAGAGCTATTGCTCACAGCAGAAATCTCTGTGCGTCACCAAGAGAGACCAGGAGGCTCTGTGTGAGTGTGTGTGAGTGAGTGAGAGAGAGAGAGAGAGAGAGAGAGAGAGGAGGGAAGGGAAGGGCGAGAGATCTATATTTCTTAATTTTGTTGTCTGTCTTAATGACTCCGGCGAAAAAATATCTCCAGGTGCGACATTTGTGTTATTTCATCTCACAGCATTATTTAATTATCTCATGAAAGAGATTATTTTAAGATCCTTCGTCATAAAGCACCTCTGTGACTGTGGTGATCATTTTTAGATTTCCCTCCCAGCGGGGGGATGTGTGTGTGTGTGTGTGTGTGTGTGTGTGTGTGTGTGTGTTTGGGGGCGTTGGGGGGGGGGGGGGGGGGGGGGCGGATTAATGGTGGGAAATGGATGTGGAGCGCTCTCTCCTTCGTAGTGCCCAGGCTCGCTGACAGGGAGATGGAAGCCAAGCCAACTTGAAATCATGACGGGCTCATTAAAATGTGATCAGTCCAGAGGCACTGGAGCCGCTCCACATGATGGGCCTGAGATCCTCTTACAGCCAGCCAGGGCATCCCTGCAAGAGCACACAGAGCACAGAGCACAGAGCACAGCCTCCATGCATACAGTACAGCATGCTCCGGTCCAGAATTACCAACAGAGTGCCTTTTCCCTCGTGTGTTTGGTTATGAAGTTAAACCAGCCATTTAAAAACTCACTTAGCGGTAAAATAAAAAGTGGATTTAGTTTGATGGTGATCGCTGCATAATTCATTGGTGACAAAGTGTGGCCCGTTACTCATTCTGGGGAGGGTTTTAATCGCTCTACACTGTCATCATTCAGTTTCTGCACTCTGTTGTATTTTTGTATGGTTGGAGTAGTGGCGATCAGAAGTTCAATGTTGTTTGCAGGTTGCTGAAGACTCGATTAGGAATTTAGGGTTTTAGGGTTTTTTGTCTTGCTAGCTCTTTTATCAGGTAAATACACACACACAGACAGGCTCCCTGTCACTCAGCAGGTGTACAGACACCCCCCCCCTCCCCACTGTGCAGCTGGATGGCAGGCAGGTACAGTACGGTACAGTACAGGTGGACCATCTGATAGCGGCTGCTCCTTGATGGTGAACACTGCATAATTCATTGGTGACAAAGTGTGGCCGTTACTCATTCCTGGGAGGGCTTTAATCGCTCTACATTGTCATTATTCAGTTTCTGCACTCTGTTTTTTTGGTGTTTTTTTGTATAGTTGGAGAGTAGTTTAGTGATCAGAGGTTCAACGTTGTTTGCAGGTTGCTGGAGACTCGATTAGGAATTTAGGGTTTTCGGGTTTTTGTCTCGCTCGCTCTTTTATCAGGTAAATACACACACACAGACAGTCTCACTGTCACTCAGCAGTTCGGTTGTACAGGACCCCCCCCCCCCCCCCCCCGCCACTGTGCAGCTGGGTGGCAGGCAGGTACAGTACAGTACAGTACAGGTGGGCCATCTGATAGCGGCTGCTCTTGTCACAGCACAACCTGCTTTCTCATCTGCCAGGTGGAGGGTTACTGTGTCACTGAGGCGCTGTCTCCAGTTAACATTTGCCATCACCTAACACTCACACTCCTTCTCAGGAGGCACATACGGTACAGTACAGCACCAAGTGTTCACCTTACAGGAATGTCGGCTGTTGGCTGTTTCTGTATCTCTAAAAGCATTTAGACTGTAGAGTATGGGTTCATTGCTGTTATGGGTATTGTTGGGGGTTATTGGAAGGTTTAAGGCGTATGTGATGCACAGTCACAGGCTTTGGGCTTGGAGGGCCACCCATCCCATCTACTGTACTGTACCCAGCAAGAATGAAATGGGGGATTTCAACACAAAGAAATATGTAGATGCTACAAGATAATGCCCAATGAAGAGTCAGGTTAACATGAGGCATTAGGTGGTTGTTCATATTATAACTATGTATAAAGCTAGAAACATACAAAGAAATATGTGATGCTACAAGATAATACCCAGTAAAGAGTCAGTTTAACATTAGGTGGTTGTTCATCTTATAACTCTATAATGTATATGTTATAAAGCTAGAAACTTTGTTAGTGTTTTGTCGAGTCTTGCTTTACACGTAAAAAAAATTTTTTTTCCATTTCCTGACATATGACAATAAGGGATTTTACAAGCCAAGCCAAGGAACCAGCACATAGGGACGTGTGCACAGGCTCAGCAAAAAAAAAAAAAAAAAAAGAAATGTTGTCATATCTCCTGAGTCAGACAAAACCTGCCTCAGCGATTTTGGCCATTTTCACACCATTCTCCCTGCCAAACCAAAGCGCAGGCATGTCTGCCAGTGTAAAACACTCTTGTTCCTAGTGTCGGGAAAGACCCCCCTTCATTCCTCGATAGGAATGCAAACAAAAAAAATAAATAACTGGCGAAAAAATGATGATTTACTCTACTCTAAAATAATTGGATGACAATGTCATGTGCATGTGTCATGTGTCATGTGCTGGGTTTTTGTTTTAGGATGGCTCTGGTGTTGACTGACAGTAGTGTGTGTATTCACAGCTCACTGTGTTCTCTTAGCGCTCTTTTATTTATCTTATACATATTTTACACTTATTTTATCTTTTATCTTGTATGCTTTTATATTGTCCTTTGCTTTTATTTTTTGTTAAGCACATTGAACTGCCTTTGTGTATGAAATGTGCTATACAAATAAACTTGACTTGACTTGACTGAGTGTTGTCTCCATAGGTCAAGGTCATAGACAATGTGCAAATAATTGGATTGACGATGTAATGCGTCATGTGCATGTGTCATATGCTGGGTTTGTGTTTTAGGACAGCCCTGGTGTGGATTGACAGTAGTGTGTGTATTCACAACTGACAACACAGCTGTGTGTTCTCTCCACAGGTCAATCAGTACAATGTGCAAATAATTGGATCACGATGTCATGTGTCATGTGCATGTCTTATGTGGCATATGCTGGGTTTGTCTTTTAGGACAGCTCTGGTGTGGACTGACAGTAGTGTGTGTGTGTGTGTGTGTGTGTGTGTGTGTGCGTGTGTTTGTGTGTGTGTGCGTGTGTGTGTGTGTGTGTGTGTGTATTTACAGCTCACTGTGTGTTGTCTCCATAGGTCACTCTGGTGTGGACTGACAGTAGTGTGTGTGTGTGTGTGTGTGTGTATTCACAGCTCACTGTGTGTTCTCTCCACAGGTCAATCAGGACAATGTGGTGAAGGTGGGCCACCGCCAGGTGGTCAACATGATCCGGCAGGGAGGGAACAGGCTCATCATCAAAGTGGTGACCGTCAGTAGGAATATGGCCCCAGACGACACCAGTCGGAAAAAAGGTACACCCCTCTCTGCAGTGAGTTTGATAAATTCCCTCAGTAATTTAATCTAGCCTCACCATCACATCACATTTTACACAGGAATGTAATTGACCATCATCACATTAAACCTCTTGTAGTTTTAAAAAAAAGTTTTATGCAGGGCTGAATTGAAACACACCTGCAATCAATTTTCAGTTTGTGTGCATCCATGCCCTGGTCACAAATAAATCTCATCAACAAATGTAATGAGGTGATGACAGGGCTGGCTGTGCCAACAGCACCGTGTCCTACTGTAAGTGGTGTCCTCACAAGGGTGCAGATGTTCCCAGCAAAGGTGTGAAATGCCTGCTTGGTCTGTGAGGAGCGTGCCAGAGCCAAGGCCCAGCTGAGTGGAATATAAAGAAATAAACAGGGAGGGCAGGGAGGGCAGGGAAGGGAAGGAGGGAGTAAGGGCAGAGAGAAGGAGGCGGCGGCGGCAGAAGGCGGCGGCAGCAGTGACCAGTTGTGGACTTGGCACAGGCTTGGCACGGGCTTGACACTGGAACAGTGGCGGCAGTGGCCAGTTGCCAGGCTCTCAGTGAGGAGGCCTTGCCTGCCCGCTCACCTTGGCACGGGCTTGGCATGGGCCTGGCACTGGCTTGGCACTGGAACAGACTATTGCTGCAGACCGGAACGGACATGTGTGCCCCACTCAGGAACCCATCCAGCTGGCACACAGGAAAATGGGCACAAACCCCTGCTGTCAGAGTGCCTGCTTTGATTTACACTAGCATAGCCACATCAGAGTTCACCTTCATCAAGCTACCAGAGGATAGTACTGGTGGAGGTGAACATCAAAATCAAACTCCTCTTAACCCAGACACACAAGGTGAAGGGACAGAGGTCTAGTCGAGGCATTGTGAACTCTCCTGAACCCTAATCAGACAGTGCTAACCTCTCTTTTGTCTCTGTGTCGGTCCCTGAAGCACCTCCACCTCCTAAGAGAGCTCCCACCACCGCCCTGTCCATGCGCTCCAAATCCATGACCTCCGAGCTGGAGGAACTAGGTGAGAAAACTTCCTTGTGGGAATAAAAAAAGTGCATGCTACAGTGTACACCTAAACATTTTTACTGTTTGTACTGTATAATGTTCATCACTGCTCTGTCAGATGGATAATGCTATGCTAGTGTTTCCCTGCTAGTGTCTCCCTCTAATGTGGTGGTCTCTTGCCTTGTTGTTGATTTTTTTTAACATTTTATGTGATTCTGTTTGACCCCTCTGTCACTGGTTGATTCCCATAGTGGACAAAGGTAAGGAGGGAGGCTGGAGAGTTAATGCGATTTTTCAGTGTAGCATCAGCTGGTTTATTTTCTGTTGTGTGTATCAGAGGTCAATATGACCAGTAAGCTATTCAATCGCTGATACCGTGGCACTGCTCACCCTTGGCTTTTGCTTCCCATATGCTATATATTTTATTTATTATTTGTTTTATTGTTAAGCGGATGACTTACTGTAGCTTAGCTCAAGGTTCAGCTGCCTTTGCGCTGTTGCATGTTATTTTTTGAAATTGTCAGTTGTCAGTTTTTAGCATTGTCGGCATGTCAGTTTTGAAGTTCAGTAGCCATAGGCTGGCCACCAGAAGTGGAGAAGGGGAGGTTGTTAGAAGCATGCAGTCAACTTAGACTATGAGATGGCATGTGCCTCTTTTTTTACCACCAAGGACTGCTGCTGCTGTTGTTACCCCCACGATTCATTCCAATAAAGTAATAGTGAGCTGTCACTGTCCTGCATGCACCAAATAAAGACCTAACAGCCGTGAAGAGCTAACAGCTTATTTGCTTCTTCAGCTTATCAAAGTACGCTCCTCAATCTCAGTCATGCCACTCTGAACAACACGGATTGACGGTTGTTGGAAGTGCTCTACTTTGATACTTTGTTGCTTAAGTTCACCTGTAAGCCGTGCCTGTCCTTGGCCACTGAAGCATGGCTATGCATGTTTTAGAGAATTAGTATGCATAGCGAATCAGTGAAGATGCAGCCGAGAGATATGTGCTCACGGTTCGGCCTGCATCGCATTAGCGGGTGAAGCTAACACAGTTTGACAGCAGGGGAGTAGTCAGCAATTCCATCAGGACATCTGCTTAGAAATGCACTAGAAATGAGGAACAGGAGCGCCCAGCCAAGCTGCTTGGACTGTCGTCTCTCTTGCAACTAACTCACTCGTGGAAATAACGAGAAGTTTTGCCGCATTAAGTTCTCAAATTGTGCTCCAAACAGTATATTCATGCTTTAATGGTCTTCAGTCACTGGTTCATCTTTTTCTGCTAAAAAAATATGACACTTATTATCTACCAAATTTGCATTTCGTTTCTGTAGAAAAAGTTTAATGCAGACCACGAGCTTAAGATAATGCCATATACTGTCTATGTGGCATACACTTTATGCTGCTGCTTCTGAGTGGAGCATGTGTTGACATGTGTCCCCATGTGTGGCAGGATCCGTAAGCTCTGTCTTGGCAATCTGCTCCACTGCCCTCCGCTTACATGATTGCACTCATGCAGTCTGGGCTTGCACCTGCTTCTTTTGCATTTGAGCTCTGTCTATATGGTTACACTTAAGAATCAGACTGCTTTTTAGATATAAATGAATGAATGAGAGAGAGAGAGAAAGAGAGAGAGAGAGAGAGAGAGAAAGAGAGAGAGAGAGAGAGAGAGAGCGAGAGAGAGAGAGAGAGAGAGATTGATTGAGAGAGAGATAGAGAGGCTCCTCTGCCAATTTCTGCTCCTTGACCTTTCTGTCTTCTCCTAGCCACCTTAAGGAAAAAAAGAGGTGGTAAGTTCCTGTGGAATACTTTTCCTAACATTTCGAAACCACTGATATGTCCATCCATTTAACCTCATTTGACCTCTGCATGGTACCTGATTTAAACCTCCATATAATTTGCACTTTTTCATATTGTTCAAATGCATTACTAATTGCATGCTCATACTAATGTCAACTATAAAGGGTCCTCATGTTCAACACATTTCTACATCACACTTATTAATAGAGCATAAACATAATTTTGTTGTTGTTTTTTTGTTTGTTTGTTTTAATGTTGGTTGCAGGCATTTTGTTTACAGGAATGAATGTTTTTCGTTTATATTTCTGTTACGTTAATGTGTTTTGTTTATTTTAAAGCTTCCCAGGTCCCTTGGGCTACTGGTTTGTTTTTGGTAGTGGTGCACAATAGGGTACATCAGCACAGAGTGTCATGTCTTTAGGGATGTGCTGTTCACATGTGCAGTTACCCTGCCTACACAAGCCGTGCATATCAGACGTTATCACAGGGTTCCCACGGTCATGGAAATCCTGGAAAAGTCATGGAAATCAAAAAAGTCATTTTCCAGGCCTGGAAAAGTCATGGAATTCTGTAAATTCAATTAAAGTTTTGGAAAAGTCATGGAATTTTAATAGGTCATGCACGCAATGACATTGTTCTGTCAAGATATAATTTATTATTTCATGAAATATGTGCTAGGCGACCTCTCTAGTAATTTGATTGGATACGAAAGTACTGCGCTGTCCGTCTTTGGTCACTGAGTGAGGGGGGAGGGGAGGGTTGCAACAAAACGAATAGCCTAGGCTGTGAAATAAATATTTATCAGCTACTGAAGGCTTTACATTTCATCTTTAGCCGTAAAAGCATTAAAACATTTTACATACATAGGGTGCCGTGAAGTCGTGGAAAAACACTTCAGGTTAAAAAAAAAGGTCATGGAAAAGTTTTGAAATTTTGTCAGTGAAAAAGAGTGGGAACCCTGTTATCAGTTTCTGTCTCAAACCCAAAATTACATTATCTCCTCAGGTCAAACAGTGGTCAAACCTCCATTTTGCATTTTAAAGCCCATGTGTTGTTTGGTTAAAACCCTTATCTGTTTGTGTGAGTTTGTGTGTTTATGTACTGTATACAGTGATGTGTGTTTGTGTGTGTTTGTGTTTTTTTTGTATTCGTATGTATGTGTGCACCTGCACCTCTGTATGTGTAATTGTCTTACAAGGCATCTGTTGGCAGGAACTCAAACTAAGTTTTGGAGACTTTTTTATCATGTTTGAGTCATACTTACGACTCAATTTGAAAGCATGCACAGCATATAATTACAACACAAACCTGAGCATTGACTAGTGGTGTACAGAAACACTGTGCTAACTTCTTGCTCATTTTTAACAAACCTGCATGTGGTTGAGTTTCAGTCCTCAGTATGACATTGTATCTCCATATGTCTCTGTGTGTTTGTGTGTGTGTGTGTGTGTGTCCGTCTATGTTTGTGTGTGTGTGTGTGTGTGTGTATCTGTGTATGTGTGTGTGTGTGTGTGTGTGTGTGTCTGTGTCTGTGTGTTTGTGTGTCTGTGTGTGTGTCTGTTTGTGTGTGTGTGTGTCTAATTTAAAGATGCTAGGTTGCCATGGTAATGGGATTACATTCATCTAATATAGGCCCATTCTACCTGGAGGGCTGGACTGCAATGAGAACAGTCCCTGCCTTTCTGCATCGCTGCATTGGGCCATTACCACCGCACAGCACATTGCCTCCCCTAACCCAGCAGACCCCTCACTAGCCTAGCAATCATTCTCAATTATCTATTTATAGGGTGCAGTGTAAAACATTATAATGCATAGATACTTACCTTCTTTATGACATTTAAGTCAGTGAGGCCTACTGTATAGTATATGTGTAGCTCAGTGAACTATCTCTATTACCTGGTGTCAGTGCAGGAACATAGCCTTAGATGTTGTAATTTATGAACTAAATTAGTACGTGTGAGAGTGCCTTATGTAAGAGTGCCTGTACTTGTGTAATGTATATGTGTTTGTGTTGTATTCATTCATGCATACTGTGTGTGTGTGTGTGTGTGTGTGTGTGTGTGTGTGTGTGTGTGTGTGTGTGTGTGTGTTACATTAATGTAGACATCAGTATCCTCCATGTCTGTGTGTGTGTTATGTTGGTATATGTCAATAGTGTAGGTGTGTGTGATGTTATGACTGTAGGTAGTAGAGTTGAGGTTGTGTTTGTCAGAGTTTCTCTGTGTATTTGTGCATCTTGTAGGTGTTTGTGTTAGTCATATGTATTCTAATTTTGTATTGTCTCTAGTAGACTGTGACACTCAAATGGTCAGTTTTCCAATGTGTCTGCGAGTATGTGTTAGTATGTTAGGAGTCAGTTAGTATGTGTGTGTATGTCTTTGTTTTTTTATGTGCAATGTATGCTTGTGTGTATATATTGTATTAATGTGTGTGTTTTTGTTTGTGTGTGTGCGTGTGCGTGTTTGTACATGTGTGTACGTGTATGTGTGTGTGTGTGTGTGTGTGTGTGTGTGTGTGTGTGTGTGTGTGTGTGTGTGTGTGTGCGTTTGCACGTGTGTGTGTGTGTGTGTGTGAGAATCCTGATTTGTGTGTAAGAAATGTCCTGTACTGAACCTCCCTCTCTTCCTCCTTCTCGTCTCTGTGTAGATGCTCATTCTTCTAATGTTGAGGCTCTGAAGAAGAGGATTGTTTTTCAAGTCACACTAAGTAATCATCTTAATGCATGGAGGCTTTACAAAAAAGACAAAAGAAAAAAATAAAATAAAATAAAACCAGTCTTAGCATGTGGCTCATCGGCAGTGGCTAAAATAAGACAGAAGTACTCCGCATTTAAACGCTTGCACGGCTTTGGGGGCTGACCACAGTCAATTCAACCTTTGTTTTGTTTTGTTTACTTGTTTTATATTTTTTATGTTTTGTTTTTTAACAAACGTCCGTCTTTTCTTCATTTTTGTATGTGTCAGACTGAGACAGATGTAGAACGATTGGCTTTGGGCGTTTTAACGATTCAGATTTTTAAACACTTTTTTTACAATTATTTTAGAGGTCATTTATTTAGAGGTCACTTTGTTGTTGAACTTTGCCCTGCGACATATTTTCCAGATAAAGTGGATGAGGTGCCGACCCATAATGCCCTGCGGGAAAACTCCTCTGTGGACATGCGGGTGGCAACCATTAAGCCCCGCCCCAGCAGCCGTTGCATGGCAACACCCACCGACTTTAGTGTGAGTCTCCTCAACTGTCCCCACATGCACCCTTAGACGTTAAAGTATGTCATTGAGAACACATTGTTTTCCTTCAACATTTCTTACTTTTTTTCTTATTTTTTTCTTTATCACACATTTTCTATGAACCCAGGATTCATTTAAGAAATATAACACGAGTGGGAGTGAGGGTGTTCGTGGATATCCTCACAGGTGTAGTTCATTGATAACCACACCCGTGTGGATATCCATGAACACCCCAGTAAACACAAGTGTTATATTGCTTTTATACAACAGTTCCATTGCCAAGTTTATAGACACAATTTTCAAATTAAAATTTTATTTCAGTTATGTATTTTAGTTCCCTCCAGTCTCCGCTCCACAAAATAGTTCCAGTTTGAGTTAACAGCGTCTGTGGTTGCTATGCAACTAGTGTCCTACACGTTGATTTGGATATTCCCCTGCAACTGCTGAGATATGACTGTTGTTGTTGTTCAGGGTCCGAACTAAATCTAATGCACAGACACTGTTCTGCAGTATTGGGTGTTTTGTTAAAGTCTGCCATAGTTTATAAATGCACTCAATTTTGTTGCTTTGCTCTCTCACTTGTTTATGAACTAGATGGAATAGAATGTAAAGTTTGACATTGTATCTTCAGCGGATTGATTATCAACTGTGAAGAGTCATCCATGGTATACCGTGAGATATCCTCACTCCTAGTGACACTTAGAATGCATCTTGTCCAATCAGAAATTGCTAAATAGTTCGACCGGACCTAACTGTTGTATAAAAGAATATGAAGATTGAAAAAAAGAATGCATTGTGTCTGTTAAAGTCCTAAAGGCTTATAACGTGGCATCATAGTGTCTTACGAGTGCAGTCATGACTGTGTATAGCTAGTTGTGAATACTCATGTCAGTCATTGTAAATAAATATAAAAGCTTTACGATTTTTTTCTACGTATACACATTTCTGCTGTTTTCACCTGGACTGCCTTTTAGGTAGCCAGAAGGACTTTTATTTTGGAAGTCTGGAATTAGTGCTTACTGTACATTTCCCTCCCCCACCTTGTTCCAGTCCATGTACGACCGGCAGGGGGTCGCAGTGGTGCCCCCCACGGTACCTGGGCCATACCTGGGCATTCCGAGGGGTACTATGAGGAAACAGAAATCTATAGGTGAGTGAACAAGGGATACAAGGGTGTTTTGTTGTCACTTGCATAGACATACTGGGTAGAGTGGGACATGCCGTGAAATTAGTGATTGTTTGTCTAAACTTGTGCATGGGGAGGGAGGACTAAAGTGCATAGAATATAGTTTGAGGATGGCTACCTGATAAAGGGAGGTAGAATGGGTGGTGGGGGGAGGGAGGGGGGCTTGAAGTGCATAAAGTGCAGTTGGGGTTGGGGGTGAACATATGACACTTTAAGGTACAGTAGGAGAGGTTTTCCTGGAGCACTTTTTACTATATTGCTTAAAATCCCCTTCACAAAATCCACCAATGGCAACCGAGAGTGCAGATTTCGGCAGAACTGGAAATTTGGATTAGAAATTCCCACATGCATTCAGTCAAAAGTGTGTACATACTGCTGTCATTGTGCCTCCAATGCTTTTATATTGCCTGATAAATGATGAAATTATGACTGTTGATATTTAAACAGTTTTGCTATTTTAACGCCCGGCACCCAAGAACTCTAGCACAGCCTCGGCAGAGTTCATTATGTTCCATTATCACTAAATTAGAGTGATCCTCCTGCCATTTTTAATTCCTGAGATGGGCCATTATAACTAATTATGCATGTGCTGAAAGACATTCTTTATGATCACTGAGTGCATTTCCATGCTTGCCAATTCATTTAATTCATGCGTCTTAAACTCCTCTTTGTCTTTTAAACTCCGGTGGCCTGGAGGTAGAGGATCGCTGGATTAATATTCCTCGTACTGTTTATCGTAATCTATATTTAGCTCTGTTCCCCCTGGGGAGGAGCACTCAGGCACTGGCCCCTTCTGCTTAAGCAGGTTGGGCTGCCAGGTTTTGTCACTGACTGACTCTGGATGTAGCATAAGCAGCCAGAGCAGGTGCAGTGCTTTAAACTGATGGTTGATTGGTGTCTGTATTTATTTATTTATTTCCTTACTTACTTACTTATGCATGTATGCCAGTGTCTTACAGCTCACTTTAATAACACAGTGCAAGAGATTTAAGACTAAGTGCAGGATGTTGTGTATATCCAGGATTAAGTCATTTTGGCTCAAGGCCCTGCCGTGTACTGGCTCATTCTGTCCTGATGTGTACTGTTGGGTATACTAACTTTTTGACAAAAACTATTTGTCATTGTTCTGGCTCAGTTTGGAGGTTGCTGTAGGACTTTGTTGACGGCGTTAAGAAACTTCTGATAATTTAAATAAACAATCTGCTTGTCTGACAGGAATCACTGAAGAGGAAAAAACATTCCTGACACCTCCTCTGCTGAAGTTCACCCGCAGCCTCTCCATGCCTGACACCTCCGAGGACATCCCACCCCCACCCGGCATGTCCCCCCCATCGCCACCATCGTACAACTCGTCGGGGTCACCCATGGGCCGGGGGTACGGACCCGCTCAGCCGGGCTTCGCCCAGAACTCCGTCTCCAGGGGGCACCCTAACCGTGCAGACCCCGGCCTGGGCACCATGCGGCGGGATCGGCCGTACCACCGGCAGAGCTCGGAGCACTTCGACACCCACAACCACTCGCTCATCCAGCAGACGCTATGCAACCGCACCCGCTCCCCCGTGCCTGAGAACCCCTACTCGGAGGTGGGGAACAAGAACCCCTACGTGCCCGCCAAGCCTGCCCGCCGCAAGGGCATGCTGGTGAAGCAGCCCAACGTGGAGGACAGCCCGGAGAAGACCTGCTCCATCCCCATCCCCACCATCATTATCAAGGAGCCTTCCACCAGCAGCAGTGGCAAGAGCAGCCAGGGCAGCAGCATGGAGATCGAGCCCACCACCCCGGAGCACACGGCGGGCCAGCTAAGGCCAGACGAAGGGCCAAACCTAAGCAACCCCTTTGCCGCTGCGATCGCCGGGGCGGTGCGGGATCGGGAGAAGCGGCTGGAGGCCCGGAGGAACTCTCCCGCCTTCCTGTCCACAGATCTGGGGGATGAGGACCCCAACCCAGCCCCTGCACCACGTCTACGGCAGTCCAAGTCCATCGACGAGGGCATGTTTAGTAACAACGAGCGGCTGAGGAAGCTGATGGCTCCACCCGCCTCCCTGCTGGGTGTGCCTGGGGGTGGGGGTGGGAGTGGACAGGGTGGGGGAGGCGGCGGTGGTGGTGGGGGTAACGTTACAGACTTCAACACCCCAGAGCCAACGCTTGTACGAGAACCTCTCAACACACGCACTGGCAACTGCCCCAATCTGGACAGTCCGGTTAGCCTGCCTGTTGTAAAGACCTACAGCTCGAACGGTGGGAGCTACTTGCACCCTGTCACGGGAAAAGCCCTTGACCCCAACTCCCCCTTGGCTCTGGCCCTGGCTGCTCGCGACAGGGCCATGAAAGATCAGGGCCAGCCCCCTCCGCCGCCTCCCAAGGGCGAGCCCCACAAACCCGACCTTCATCAGCCCCTCTTCATCGACACGAAGCTGCGCTCCAGTATCGAGGCCAACTACACCGCCACCGCTGCCACCATGGGCCGACCGGCCGGCCGAGGGGCCCTGCGCAGGCAAAACACGGACACCAAGTACGAGCTCGACGTGGCGAAGGAGAACAAGGTCACGGTGGACGAGAAGAAGAACATGATCATTGACATTGTGGATACGTCTCAGCAGAAATCAGCAGGGCTCCTCATGGTTCACATGGTGGACCAGGCTAAGTCGAAAGACAGCAACTCTCCCCACAGAGGAGGAGGGAGAGGGTCAGAGGAACTGGGAATGCAGGACAGCATCCCTGCAGAGCTGAGGGACCCTAACGCCAAGCAGCCGTCCACTGGTCCGACACCTGGCGGCAACCCACAGCCCCCTGCCCACCCCAAGACCATCATCACCATAAGCTCAGTGGACGAGCCAGTGAAGCTGCCCTTCCACATCCCACCTCCCCCTCTCCCCTCGGTGGACATCGAGGAAGACTTTGAGTTCTCCGAACCCCTTCCTCCACCTTTGGAGTTTGCAAACAGCATTGACATTCCTGAGGACCAAGCTGGGGCTATCGCTGAGCTCATTAAGCAGCAGAGTAAAAACGGCACGGGGAGGGGGGGCCCCGGTCACCTACCCCCTTACCATCCCCACGCCCCCCCGCCCGTCCACGTGGAACCCAAACGGTCCGTGGGTCTCTCGAACTGCGTCGGCCCGCCCAGCTATCCCCCGCCGCCCCCAGAGAGCTTCGATCACGTCACCGACTCGGGCATCGAGGAGGTGGACAGCCGGAGCAGTGGGGACCCCCACCTGGAGACCACGAGCACCATCTCCACGGTGTCCAGCATCTCCACGCTGTCGTCGGAGGGCAGCGAGGCTCTGGACACGTGCACAGTCTATGCAGACGGGCAGGCCTTCCTGGTGGACCGGCCCCCTGTGCCGCCCAAGCCAAAAATGAAGCCCATCATCAACAAGAACAACGCACTTTACCAGGATCCGCTCATCGAGGAGAGCCTTGAGTCCTTCGGGATGCCCCCGACGGCTCCCCCCCCACCCCCAGGTGGCGCTGTGCCCTCGGAGCCCCCCAAAACACCCACGCAGCGGAGCTCCAAGCTTTGGGGGGACCCCCCTGAGCTCAGGAGCCCCCCCTCGTCCATGCCGGACCCCAAGGCCAACATGATCAGTGAGCTGAGCTCCATCCTGCAGCATATCAACAGAGACCGCACGCCCAAACCCGGAGAAGCACTTGACTCCCCCACGGGGTCCCGCTGCTTTGGCTCAAGGTAACGCAGCATCCTGTCCTTTTCGCATTGTCATATGGAAACTTATGACCTCTTAATAGCTTGATTTTAAAAAGTATGCTTAATGTTTTATATGGTCTTTTTTTTAGGAAAGAAATTGTTTTTTTTTTGTTTATTTATATTTTGTGTATGGTAATCCACACATTATGCCACAGTGATCCATGAATATTACATAGATGCCTGCCAAAACAGCTGTGGTGTGAGTGGTTTAACATTGATATTCAGTGTGCATATTTAGCTATCTAGTCAGCATATTATTAGACATTGTGATGTAGATGTAACTACTTGACCTTCATTAGAGGTAATGTAATTGGACTTCTAATCATGTTTAGGTGGCAATACTAAATGTTCTACAGCTGTCTCTGTGGTGAGCATGCGTCTTTACCTTGGGATGGACCCTGAAGTTTAGAGAATAGAAAGAAATTATAGAGTATAATTCATTTTCTTGCATTGCATGAAGGAGTACAGGTTTAATTATTAATGGATTGTATGCATTTTGCATAAAGTTATCCGTCCTTAACCACTCGGTTGTAGAGCGGGGAGAAAGTTGGTCATTTTTCACATCATTTATAGATCACTTCATGCCCCCACCCCCTCATTCTTCACTCGCCAGTGCTCTCCAGTCAGTGCCAGGTTAGAAAGAGTACACCATTATGTTTTAGAGTCTTGGACTTAAGTCATATGCTATATATTTAAGGGATTAGTTTGAGGTTGTTGGCATTACCTGTGACATCAGTCATATGGCCTGGTGAACAGGTTTTAAAAGTAGTGTTTTTGGGCCATTCTGAATTTATATGAATGTCTCACTGTCATTTGTTCTTGTACGCAAGTCCAACAGGAGCAACATGGGCAGGCTTTAGGCTATCTACTATCTATTTATCCTCCATGACTGTGCTCTGTGCTTTTCTCTTCACTCAGCAGGGCGCTAGGTCAGTGAGATTTTTTAAGGTGTCACAAAATGCAATAACACAAGCTTGTACAGTAAGTGGAGCATTGTTTGCAGCACCCCATTTTAAACTTATTTTGGGGTCTGTCTGCATTTCTGTAGAGGAACCTGATGTGGCATGTGTCTTTAGTGTTGCAGATAGGGGTTTGTGTTACGATGGGATAACCAGCACTAGCTGAGTTCTAGAATCGGAACAGATACACTGTGACGCTTCTCTTCTAGAATGGGAATAGATGAGCGTCACAGTGTCACCCTACCTTCTACCCTCCACTGTTGCCAAG